>OMKZ01026357.1:28226-41767 GCA_900302535.1 Neoniphon sammara
TTTTTGTCCAACCAATATATCCTCACCTCACCAAAATCACTGGAATCTTTTTTTTTCCCTGCTGAGAAGAGAGAGCATTGCTGATTCCTGTGGAGAGGCATCCAGAGGTTGAGAGGACAGAGAGCGCTCCAAGGATGGAATGAAGTAGATGAGGCGTTTTGTCATGCAGCATGTGGCCCCACTTGGGTCGGAGAGCACAATAAGTAGCGATGATACTGACTGACAATTCCTGGTACTTACCCTCCAGCCCCCATACTGTTTTGCATACCAGCAACAGTGGCTAGGCACTTAACAAGTATGTAAGCCGTGTGGCTGCCAGGATGTTGATGGAGTAGAATTATTTTGTGCTTGGATTCAACATCTGTCGCGCTGGGTGACGGGTTATGAAAACAGCCATCGCTCTACCCACGATGTAGATTCTCCTCTCTGACACCACGTTTCACTGAGAGGGAATACATAATGCCCACCGTGAGGGTTTGTGAAGATAATGCCGAAGTATAAAAACCTTCTTTTGCTATTAAAAAATGTAGCAGTTGCACATGCTCTTCACATAAATTTCAAGGAAAATAAAGGACTATTTCCTATTTTAAGATTTGTACAAATTTTCAAACAAAGAAATTTATAAGTAATTTACAGAATTACATATTATAGAATACCAGTAAATGTAAATGTAATGTATAAACTTTTTTAATCCCCTTTGTCTACTACCCTCTATCACAGTAATGAAGACAGGCTGGATAAATAAGTTATTATCCAACTGTTGCAGTTGATTTTCATGACTTCACTTTGCAATACCAAGAGGACTGCATAGATAAAAATAAGAATAAGAATAACAATAATGGAAAGAATAGATAATAATATTATAGTATAAGTGGATCAGTAATTGTCCACCTTCTTCAGTGTACCACAGTCATCCAATCTCCATGCTGCTGAATTGAAATTTGAGTTAGGTAGCATTTTTGGGAATTCAGCACCACGGTCAGCTTCCACATGAAAAGTTCATTGTTTGTCGACCCTGGCAAGGACAGCTGCTGCTGCCAATGACAATGGTGACGATTGATTTGTTCAACGCGCCAATCTCCTTTCAAACTGTATTCAACTTTATTTTAATTCACCAGTTTCCAAAGTCGTGGTCACGGTCATGACTGATTGAGCTCGGTCAGCCAGCTAAAGGAACAACGCTGGCATATTTTTCACCACCTGTACCTGAAGCACAATGAGACTTTAAATTCACCATTTATCCTCCCACTCATTCATTCCTTTTGAAATTACCATTAAACAAATGGACCTTGAAGCTGTTTTATCTTCATCAGTCGAGATATTTTCATTTTTCATGTAAGCTGTGAAGTTAGAAATTTCTTTGCTTTAAAATCTGACAAACCCAGCACATATAGTAGAAATAGATTATGTGGATGTAAAAGCGAACAACCTTTCCTCCCAGGGTTTCCCGGGTGCAGAGGCTCCCGAAACGATATTATACCATGTGGCACAAAACCTCACTGAAACCAATGAAAATGGAAATCTTCATATGGAGTGCTGCTCCTGTGGGCGGAGGCAGACCCATCCTACATTCACACACTATTCAGTAGTTGTGCCAACGCTGCTTACACACTACAAATATCATTATTGCAACTCTGATTATATATAATTTCTTGCTTTGGGATCAAATGACATTAATTATAACAGATAAACCTATTTGACTGCAGGCACTGGGAATGGTTAAACAATGATGCCTCATTACACAAAATTAAAGGCTGAGACAGAAACAAGCCTAGGAAATAAAATTTGATGCATGGGTCAAAATGACTGTAAACGCCACAGTGCTATTTTTCACTTTCCAACAGAATTATTTTGTCATTGGTCATGAGCCATGTAATTATAATCACTTCAGTGATTATTAGCAATTTTTCGAGTGCATGGTGTGACGCCGACAGGAACAACACAGCAGCAAATCACTTGATGGACGGTACCGGTTTACCCTCGCTGTAATGGCTTGTTTTTGAAGGAGCGCAGATGATGAGAATACACTTCTTTGTTCCATGGGAAGTCTCGCTCTAGTGTTGTGTTAAGGAACAGTCTGATAAATAACATGTCCAAGTGACATGCTGCTAGTGGCAGTATGTGGAGTGTGAGGGCAGAGGCCACTGCGCTCAGAAACACTCAAGCATATCCTCAACTCAACTCTGTCAGGTCTGGATTGAAACTAAAAACAAACATGGAGCACAAAACTGAGGCACAGTATATTTTTTCACCTATATACAGTCTATGCTTTATATATATGGACTCTAGTCACTTTGCCCTTGCAGAATGTACAGAAATTAAAGGATGGATACTGTCTTCTTTTCCTGGATGCCTCTTTTGAACAGACATGTTCAAAAGGAACACTATCATGTAATATATCATCTATTACAAAGTATAAACAAGCTTGTTTGATGTTCACAGTACCCTGCAGAGGGACTTTACGAGTTCTTGTAACACACTGTGAGACGCATTTAATTGCTGGTTATAAGTGATGGGGTGTAAAAGGGATTTGATACAAACCACTAATTACTGTAGCTGGCAATTGGTACATTGATGATCATTAACTTTAATCATGGTGTTTTATCAGTTTTACAAAGCCCGGGACATAAGGTATGCACATCACGTCACATCAAGTACAAGTCTTCTTTGGCCATTAATAAGAGCGACGTCTGTGTGATTCCAGTCTAAGGCATAATTCCTCAGAGTAGTTTAAAAACACGTCTAACATTATCACGACTGTCTGGCTCATGGGTGCTTACTGGATCTAGCTAAACCAACACAGCCACCATCAGCCCCGTACACAAACATATGCACACACACACACACCCACACACACACATCCCTTCACATTTTAAACAATAGGTCAATGCATTAAATATCAGCTGGCTGTAAAACTTTGACGGTAAAGCAAAAACTCCCTCCAGCTCAGCAGATAAAAGACTTAAAGGCAGTTTCTATTTCACATTACAGCCTCGTCCAACCTCGTCCCGCTCCTTATTCATTATTGAGCATGATGATCTTTGTTGCTTCAATAAACCCACAGTTATCATGTGAACTTGTTTATTGCGTACATGCAGAGTGCAAATTACTGCCTTTCATCTGGCCTACAGAAAGTAATCACGTTGCCGCTGTTGAGCGAAAGCTGTCATTGTTGATACAAGTCATAGGATGGAGACAGATTCATTTTGAAATGATGTAAAACTACTGAACCTGTGTTTACAGCATGCAGCTTTGCAGTATGGGATGGTGATAAACAACAGTCAAGACCCTGATTAGACAACTGTTCAGATCGGCTCACATCAGATCTGTGCAGCTATTTGGGCCAATAACATGAGACTTGCTGGTTTTCATTTATAGAGGTGACTGCACATTTGTCCATAGTCCCTCTTCCATACCTGTTATAGAAAGCAAAAGTTTTCTCATCTAAAAGGCCACACTGACAGGAGAAAAGGTTGTGTTCATTATTTGATGAGGCTTTTTTGGCACTGGGTGTAGTGTTTTATAAATCTGTCTTAGACCACGAGAGAGTGCCCCTGTAAAACTGTGGATATCACACACACCCACCTGTCCTCCATACGGCAGCCCGAGTGTGAGGATCACTTCTATAGCTGCTGAGTGCAGAATGTTCTCAGAAATGTAGAGCTTCTTTCAAGATGGTGGCAGATCAGCCCAGGAACTGCAGATGAGAGATGAAAGGGAGAGAGAGAGAGAGAGAGAGAGAGAGAAAGGGGAGAGAGACGGGAGGTTGAAAGAGAGGGAGAAACGGTGTGGATGTCTTTGCAGGAGAAGCTGAGGTAAGAGCTTAATATCTATCATCTCTTTCACATCGTCCAGGGGAACTCACAGCAACGGCATCTATACAATAAGCACAATTACTGCAGCGACTGAACTTCTTGACAGCTCAAAAAATAAAAAATGAACAATTTGAACATCCATGTGCCACAGACATGTTGAATAAGAGGGTTGAGAGGAGTTAAGTGTAGTCTCTTGCAAGGATCAGCATAATAATCTTTGTAACATAATAGCACATTCATCATTCTGTGTAGCATTTTAACAGGATGTGGTGTGAAAAGAGCTTACTTCCTTAGGCAACTGATTCCCAATTCAAATAATGTGAGGTCCCTGCAGTCTTTGTAAATTTATGGAAAGCGGTATCAAAACTGCATGGTGGCTTCAATGTATTTACTGTCCTGCCCTTATTAGCATTCTTTTCCACTCCTTATGCTGTGGGTCATTATAACACCTAATGATTAATCTGTGCATACTGTGTTCTTTCACAGATTTAACTCTTTGAACTCTTATTTTCCCTTAAATTTCCTGTTAAGTACCTTCAAAGTTAGGAAAAACATTTTTTTCCATATTGTACGATAATGGCACATACATATTCTATATCTGCTGGTTGCAGCACTTTACTGAAGCTACATCACACTTAAATTGAATGAAATATTCAAACCCAAGATATTGTTTTATAGCTGCACCAGTACATCAAACAGACAATATCTGGACATATTTGGTATCTCCACTAAAATTTAAAATAAAGTTCTGTGGGTTTGAACAAAGTATGGCCACACAACAATGACAAACTCACCAGTGGTAGGATTCAAGAGGTTAAACAGAAATACATATGAGCACTGGTTCAACTGTACTTATCATATTACATGCCCTATTCATCCGTTTGGTTGTTGCATGAACAGGAAATGCCATAGGCCTTTGCTTTTGACAGCCATATTGTTCTCACTGATCTCTATGTGCTTCATTTCATCCCATTGTTACAAATTTCATGTCGCAAATATTACTGGGTGTTGGCTCAGATATGTACAGCTGTTCTCTATCTGCAGAAGTTATTAAATGCCATAATAACAGGACATGCCACTCATGTAAAAACGACACAAACATTGTTTTCTTCTTTATGGAGATTAGTCTCGGAAAGAAACATGTCAGATAAGGTTTTATACAGAATGTGACCTGGAACTCACAATGCTTTTATCACAGCATCATGTTTTTGTGGTTAACATGTAATGTGCAATAAAGGAAGTAGACGTTGCATCTTTGTTGTGGTGATAATCATAAAGGTCAGTGTTTTACACCTCTGTGTACAACACTGAGGTTTTTCCTTTGCTTTCTTTTCTGCTTTCTGAGAAACAACATAATAAAACTAAAAATGATTTATGATCAAATAAACTACAATGAATATGAATAAAGTTTTTTTTAAATAGTTGTCTATAGATCTAGATAGCCTGTCAGTATAGTAAGAAAGCATGATATCTAAATCTAACTTACTCTCAGACTTGCATACAACTGGGTCTTACACAAGACATGTCACTCCTACAGCCTCTTCATTGTACAAATGTCAGAGCGATTACATGAGCATACAGCTTCCTTGATGAGAGCCTATTATCTGTGTGTTTAAACCTCTTTCTTTGTCTTTATTGGAAGACCTCAGTACAGGTCCAATGTGATAGCAGACCAATCTCAGCCCGTCCCTGATAAGACTCCATAGGACTCACTCCCTCACCACTTCCTGCCCGTGAATTAAGATTAATTACAGAATGGGCCAATATGCTGAAATGGGAAATTATATGCTCCCTGGAACAGGATCCTATAGCTGCTCTGTCTCAGTTAGTGAAGCAGCTTTTAGATTGCTGTCACATATGCTGAGCACACCAGGCCTGGGATTGACTGTCTCGCTGTATTCTGTGCTTGATAATACCTGGCAGAGAGGTCTCGGGATATAAGGACACTGATTAAATCCACTTTTATTGCATGTCAGGTGGGGTTGAATTCCTTTTATTTTTCTGATCAGTAATTACACACAGTGTCAGTGACAATAGTCCACATCCCTGCATGTGCTGCGGTGGAGAGCTGGCAGTCCAACAGCTCCTACATCGATTTTTGCATTTTTGCATGAGAAGATGTAGTTGCTAGCATTTCATATCATTTTGTGTATCTGCTGATTGCAATGCTTCACTGAAGCTACATCACACTTATATTGAGTGAAATATGCAAACCCAAGATGCCATTGTTTTATGGTTACATCATAACATCAAATAGAAAATATCTGTCCTGTGCATCATTTTATGCCCCTGTAATTCATCGGGACATTTTTGGTATCTTTGGAAACCTTGGGATCGCGTTAACATTTTGGAAATACTCGCTAAGCTACAATAGTTTCCCTAAAACATAAAATAAAATAAAATAAAATAAATTTTACTTTATTGATAGGGATTTCACATTTTTGAAATAACAATCACATATTATGCTACTATGCATCACAGTAATCATCGGGACTTGCTAAACATTATTCAAAATCTCGAGAGTCATCTAGTATTTTAGGCATTTAGCCAAAACTCTTTATCAGAGTGATTCACATTTAAAAAGCAGGCAGGGACTCCGTGTCTTGCCACTTAATGGAGAATCAAAGGGGAACAACTGTGCTTTTTGTCAATGATTGTGCTCTATTATTGCTGCAAAATTTGACATTAATACTCTCGCAGAGTAGTGCTGAATTAAGTGCCATGAATACATGAATACAAGTGCATTATTTCTTTGCTCCCTCACAGCTCCACACATACACATCACCATCACAGACCATATTTTTGGGCAGTTACGGTAACATCACAGAAGTACAGTCCTTCGCTGTACTAGAGGAAGAGCTCTGACCAGCTTGCACAACATGAACCGGCTCAGCCACATAATCTCCTGCTGTGTAACATGAGCAGTGGCTGAATTCAAGCTGAGAAAACTGAAGGAGAACAGACAAAGGGAATGGCACTTCGCATGTTTTATCATGTAACTACCTCGTTTGCTGCACAGTTCTGTCTGTTTCCAAAACTGCAAAACGTCCTGTCCTTAAGTGTATATGTATGTGTGTACATGTGCAATTATAGGTTAGTAGAAGTGCATTTGACTCCTGTCAGTGATGATGGGCCATTGGCCTTCCCTTTATCTATTTCGCTCCTTTGTGTGCAGCAATGCTCACCAGCACCTGAACCAATTTTACTTCAATTCAGGCATCCTTAGGAATGTCTATTACTCATGCATTTGGAAAAAATAAAGTTCTTAGTGTAAAATTGAAGCGTTAAGGCTGTCAAAGTACTGCAGTTCCTTGAGGTTTACTTCTCTCTATCACCTCACAGATTTTCACCCTTTCCTGCTCAATTTGTTTTATTTTTTTTTTTTCTGCAACATCAAAGCCACAAACATCCAGCTGTAGTCTTATAGGGCTCTGTCACTTCATTGCATGCATGTACATGTGCATACATACATATACACATACAGATACAGACAACATATAAGTATGGAGCCCATAATCACACATCCAGATAAACAAAATTATAAGAAATTAGTCATTACCATCACCGGAGTATATTTGCATAAAATGTGAAAGAAAACTTTTCTCAAGATATTTTTTTTAAATGAATACAGCATAAAAAGTTGACCGGGTCAGCTGCATTAATAATAAGGCAAGCTACCATTTGAGTCTACAGTAAATGATGTGAGAGGATAAATTACTTTAATTTACATTACTCAGGTTAGATGTGTTTTTTTCAGCGCCCCTAGCCTACCACTGAAAGCTAAACAATCATTCTGATGAATGATACAGGCCTTTATACTGAACCACCTGGCTGGCTTGTCCATTTTTATTCAGTAAAAGACAAGATAGCTTGACCTTAAGGTTAAGTAGAGGACCAGGCAATCATCAACATCTAACAGTAACATCTTATGAGAGAGACGCTGCTGGTATTGTCAGTGAATGCAGACAGCCCAGTGCAATGCAGATATGGAGATCAAAGGCCTGGTGATTATCATAGAATATTTCTCACTACCAGACGGTACAATGTTCTGCTTCTGGCTACAACTCCTGTGGACATGTATGATTATTTACAGTGATATTTGTTTGTAAAAGTGATTTATATGAGTGGATCAATCTGTGTTGCAGTGTGCAGGATTAACCTAGTAATTTATATTACTAGATAGGTTAATACATATGTAGCATGTGGACATCATAAGAATACCAGTTGAATCACAGTGAGATGTTAATCATCATCTGAATTTAGATCCAAAGGTCATTGCCCAGCTAATTTAAAGTTAGGGCTTATTAAGTATTATGCTGCTCTTTAAAATACCACGAGGATCTCCAGGCTCATGCCACCTCCAGAAAGAGCTCATTTTGCAGGTTTGGCTCAGAGACATCACAGGACAAACTAACTCATACAACCAATGGCCCATTACCGCTCGCACAACCCAGAGCACAGCGCCCAAACAAACACCTCCCCACTAACACAGAGTGCAATCTGCTGCAGCCATGAGAGGTTTCAGACATGGAGGGATGTTTGACCTGCCTAAACAGATACTATACTATAGATATTGGCTGGCAGTTGCACAACACAGGACTGTAAAACATTGTCTAAAACAGTTTTCCATTTTTCTTGCAAATGCACCATATAACATCCTCAGGAGGATGCCATTGTGTTTGCAACAAGCACAATGTTTACTGACTGGAAAAAGGCCTTGCTAGTCAAAGGAGCATTATTCGATAAGCATCTATGATGCCTATTACCCAAAATTTAGCAGTTCCTGGTCACTAATACTGAAATAATCTCTCTAATGCTTAAATACCATTTCAAGTAACATTTAGAAAAATCATTATAATTTTGTGAGTGTTCTGGAGCTCATAGCTCTAAGCAGTGTTGTCTATCTCTCTCTCACACACACACACACACACACACACACACACTTACACTTTCTGGCCTCCTAAGATTTACAACAGAATTTTTTTGGCCTTCACCATCATTAAAATTGCTCATCCCTGGACTGGAGGGACACTGTCAGTGCCACAAAAACTTGCCAGTGCAAATGTTGTTGTGGCATAACACGAGCTAATGAACAGCATAACACTATCCTGACTTACTGCTCCGGCATTAATGGTGGATGTTGAATAGAATTAAGAAGAATGGCTCTTTGTCACTACCACATATAAGTATCAATCACCTAATGACAAACGATACAGGCATGGGAAACTGACAGGGTTTTGCCTCTGCGTGAGACCTGATAACTCTCTCCTCACATATCTCGTCCTTCAGCAGAATGTCAGAGCGAACCTGTTTCAGAGACAAAAGAATGCAATGATTAAATTCTTGCCTTCAGCCACAGAAACCCAACACTCAAGGGATAGCACAAGTCAAGGTCGTTGCATTCGCACTCCAAAGCATGGCTCCTCAGGTCTGCTTGCTTGTTGTTGTTTTCCTCACAGCCTGCTGCAGAGAAATATGAAGTCTGAAAGGTGGAGGGGAAGGAGCACAAGAGAAGGATAAGGCTGGAGAACTATCAACATGGCGGGCTGTAATCTATTACAATGACGTTCCCAAGGATCAAAAGCAATGAGCTGCTGACTGTTTAATAAACTGCAAGCTTACACTGCAGTATGGTCTTAACTATGATTCATTACTGTCACTGGATCGTCTATGAAAATAAAAGAGGCGCCTGAGGAGGCTGCTGGATTCCAGCCATACTAAATTGCTGTAAATTGCCTCTGCATTACATGTCAAGAATTTTCGTTGAGTTCACTTTCGTCTGTTTTTTCCTCTCCTTCCTTTATTTCACTACCAATTAAAAATACACGAAAACAAGAATTTTAAGAGCCACATGAATTACTCTAGCGTTTCCAGGTTTACATTCTCAGAGTATAGTTTAATATTTTATTCATTAGTGGGTTTCTTTACACCATTATTTATAAAGGTGATTCAAACGGCCTGCCTCAAAGTCATGGCTGACATTTCTTATACGTTATGCAAAGTGAGCTGTGAATGTTCTCCAGCTCTTGTGGGCTTCATCTCATCTCTAGTGGCCCAGCTAAATTAACTTTTCAAGACGTTCTAAATCCATAGAGAGGATAAAAGCTATAATAATAATGAGTCAAATGAGAAGTAATACATAACTTATCACCTGTGACAAAAATATTCCACATCTTAAGTAACAAAAAAAAGGAGGGAAAAAAACAAAATAAATAAGAATTTTATGAATCACAGACTGTTTGCTTATAGTAGAATTACACATTATTTAATTATGTGTTTTAATGTGCCTTGTATCCGAGGATCTTCTAGAATGTCTCAAGCATTTCCAGTTATTGCGAAGGCAAAGTTAGCACTGTATTTGCATTTTAATTGCCCAAATTAAAACGCAAAGGGTGGTGCTTATCACTGAGGAAAGGCTGCTTGGAAGGCCAGCAAGGGACTGGTGGGAATTGGACGAGAGAGCTTGATACGCAGCACACAGTGGCAGGATCCGGAGTTCGGGATGCTCTGGCTAAAAAGAATGCATGGGTGACTCATTACAGTGCTGTGTGTACACTCATTACATTTCTGTGGACACTGAAAACAGCTTAAAACTAAATGGTCACCAAAATTTACTATGAGATAAAGCTCACATATTATTCCTCGGAGTATAAGATGATCTGTAATTCATTCTGCTGGGCTCATTATTATTCTCATTGGTGTTAGCTAAAGAAGAGGAGAGTCTGGGGGATGTGATAGGGCTTCTTCTTACTGTTAATTAGCAGAGCACAGAGGATAGAGTTCTTTTTTTTCAACTTGTCATGCACATGACACAAGGCTATTAGGTGATTGGGAGATTTAACTCTATGCAATGCACTGAAATGCAATCTCCCTTTCTCGCTTTCACAAGCTGCCTTTCACCAATGTGCCAGAGCATTGCTGAGTATAAATAAAAATGAAATGGCAACATCCTGCTGCATTCTTCTAATATTTAAACTCTTCCAGGTTAAGGTCATGGATCATCCAAATATGCCACATAAGAGAGAGTTCAGGGTTTTATTTCAAAAGGTTTCAAAGATCCCTTTTTAAATGGACGAATGGAAAAGTCATAGCTGAATGTGATAAACAAAGCACATCACTGTGTAAATGGCTTCATACTGTACTTGTCCATGAATGTTAAAACCAAAAACAACATTCCACTTCGATGTTTGTATAATGATACAGATGTGATGCTGATGTATCCACTCATTTATCTTGCTGTCATCCATATCCTCCCTTTTCTACCTTACAATAATAGTGCTATAGTGCTAATAGAGAAAGTAATAATAAATCCTGCTAATAATGTACCAATTCACTCATGCAAAGTCACCTTGGTTATGTTGATGATGTAAATATGTAAGAGGGAATGTAGCATTTACATCTGGTTCATTAAAAAGTGTAGATGCATTTAAATTTTTCAGACATTCACAGCTTTATTTGTCAGTGTATTCTCTAACATACAATAAATAATGGATTTGCGCTCATGTCAAACACAGTCATCATTAAAATTTCAGTGCAATTTTAATAATGCAGCAACTATAGGTACTAATAATCATAATAATAATAAAAACATGTATGTGGATCCCAGTGCCTCTGCAAGCTCAACCACCATCCACTGTCAGACTCTCCTTTTCACATTTTAAGAGGATTCCCAGTATCATGAAAGAAATAGAAATAAAGCCACATGATTAAGTATTACTCGTACAGATTTGACAGGTAATAAAGAAACCCAGACCAAGCTTAACAAATACATTAGACCATTTTCCTAAGCCCAGGGATATATTAGCACAGTCAGAGAATATTCATTCATAAATAAATAATGGTGAAACAGCTTATGAGGGCATCTGGCTTTATATTCGTATTAGCTGCCGTGCTCATGAAGCCATGCATCATGATAAAGAGGATTCATGAGAGCACTAAGCCTTTTAAAAATATGGCTCCTCCAACCCTTTCATTCCTTTAGAATAGCATGGATGATGGTCGCGGCCTTATTCCAAGCAACATGGACCAGGTAACAGCTAAAGGAGCGTATCGCTGTGAGTAACGCAATGTTTCCTTTGCCTGATAATACAATAATGTGTAGTATTTACCAAGACAATTCATCTTGACAAACAGACAGATAAACAGGTAGATAGAAAGACAGACAGACAGACAGACAGACAGACAGACTCAGGGAAAGAAAACTGCATACAGCACCAGGATATTCCAACATAATCCTCCAGTGTCATATTGTTATTCCACATATGCTAGCTATCATGATATGCAAATCAAGGACTCAAGGTGATGACCTGCTTGTTTCTGATTGGCAGGTCCAGGCATTTTTCATCCCAAGTTGATGGAACGCTGCCAAACACGGAGATGCTTGACATCACAGTAATTGAAAGCACGCTGAAGGTGCTGCCAGATGAAATCTGTTGAGTCATTTACACCTGTCTGATCACACCCACCCATCTTAGTCACACAATCACAACAATAGAGGAATGCGATATTTAATACACATTGTACACCAATGCAGTGTACTTACATTGTGCTGTTTTTTGTTGTTGTTTTTTTGACTGAGGTGGAAAAGGCCTGACACTTTTATTAGCTGATTGAGCAGACTGAGCACCTGACATGTGAATGACAAGCTCAGGAACCATATTCATCCAACTGACAACATCCATCCATCCATCCTCCCTACCTGCAGATTCCTAATCAGGGTCGTGGCAAACTTGAGCCTATCCCAGCATGCACTGGATGGAAGTCAGGGAAACACCCGGGACAGGTCACCAGTCCTCCACAGGGCAAACTAACAGACAAACACACATACTTACACACATTTACCTCATGAGTAATTTAGAGTGACCATTTCAAATGACCTGCATGTCTTTGGACTGGGACGAAACTGGAGCACCAGGAGGAAACCCTGCAAACACAGAGAGACCATGCAAGCTCCACACAGAGAATTGAAATCAGACAGGAAATATTAATATTTTGAGATGATCATGCCGTATTATGTCACATGTAGTAACAACATGTGAGTGACCACCTGTTGAAAATGGAAATAATCACAAATAATGTTAATACAGTACATAAACAATGTATAAGCATAAAGCCTCAGAAACAATGTGAACAATGTGCACCCAACCTCCCCTTCCATACACAAACACACACACACACACACACACACACAAACTGGTGCGTGACCTTACTAGACAACATCACATTTTAAAATGGTCAATACATGATAGTGAACAAATAATTTTTGAAAGCGTGTTATATTCATAACAGAAGAAAAATCAGCACAGCACCATAACATCATTGTGATTGGATGTTCACGTGTCTGCGCATCTATATTAAAATCAACTCACCGTTCGGCTAGCTCTGATCCAAATCAGAAAGACTGACGATTTCGCTCTGTGCTAATCTTAGCATATTTGCTTTGTCTGAAAACACTAGATAAGGAAGAAAAGGAAATGACAGCAGAGAATAATAAAAATTCAATAAAGAAAACAAAGGCGGAAAAAACAGATTCACATTTTCTTGGTAATGCCATTCTTCAACCGTTGATGGGTCCACAGGTGCTTAGATGGCAGTCTGCAGGTACTGAGCACCATTCAGTTGCCCTGATGAGGGAAGGGACGTGGTCTTGAGCCAAGAGACCACACACACCCTTGCACACACACACACACACGCACACACACACACACACACACTGGGGACACACAT
>OMKZ01026359.1:0-33141 GCA_900302535.1 Neoniphon sammara
TATATATAGATAGATAGATAGATAGATAGATAGATAGATAGATAGATAGATAGATAGATAGATATAGATATATATATAGATAGATAGATAGATATAGATATAGATATATAAGTTCCCTGTCCCACCTGGTTTCCTGTCTAGCTGTGTCAGTGCTGCCTGACCTTGATGCTCACAGGAACCTCCTCCCCAAACAGCTGTTTCCACACATGTCACACCACCCACTGCCCTCCAAACACAAGGAAGCAGAGACGCTGTACTGTAGTTCCTGTGTTCACACACAATATGTGAATATCACATCATGAATTTCAAATTCTGAACAGGAAAATGTATTGGTAAAATGGCCTGACTAACTGAAAATTGGCTCTTGGTGAGGCATTTGGAAATATTAACTGTCGGAAGGGATCAGTTTTCGTCTTTGATCATTCTGGGAGTATAAATAGGGAACAATATGACCTTGTTCAGAGTAGGGGAATTAGCCATAAAGCGCTGGTGACTGAGTGACTGTTTGATCCATAACACACCCTTTGGGGAAACACTGTTTCTTCAGACAAAATTCATTAAGGTGACTTATTCCTGTGAAACTGAGAGGACAGGGTGGCACGAGGATGGAAATACGCATGTGTATATTACATGAAACAAGCTGTCAAAATGGAACATAAATCATGAGCCCGTCAACATTTGTGCCAGGCCTATGGCAACGAACCACAGTTTATGTTAAGGGAAGTCGGCTAACACTGAATCTTGAATACACATATAGGAGAAAGTGGCACCTTGTTTTTGAAGGCAGTGCACTCCTGTTTCTCTCTGTCTTTCTCTGTATCCCCACCCCCCTTCTGTTTTTCTGCTTTTTGCCCAGTTTCTCCTCGAAAGCCTGCAGATGTGTAGCTATGCGAAAGAAAACAGGGAGCAGGCCTCCGGCTTTGGTTAGCATAGAGAGACATGCCAGAAAAACAAAGACCTCTGAACTGTGCAAACAGCACAGCAGAAAAGCTTCAGCACAGACCACCCATGGAGGTGGCAAGTGAGCAACCAAGACCAAGACCAGCCTCTTGGATCAGGGTGCTACTAGATAAAGAGCACAGCATGAAGGGGTGTATGGATGGACAGAATGAGGGACAGAGAGTCAGAAACAGATGTGTAGCACGAAGAGCGATGGATGAGAGATGAGGAGGAGAGAGCAGGGAGGCAATGTTCTGGAGAAGTGGCAGTGCTGTACAGAAGCAGAGACCTGGAAGAAAAGAGATAGGTATACGTGTGGTTTTCAGGTCCAGATCTGCCACTGCAATCCAGTGCAGTAATGTGCCTCCAGACCTCCACAGGACCCAGTAACTCACCGTTCACACCACTTAACCAATTAGCACCCGCCTCAATTATGGCTGCCTCCTGCAAGCCCGAGGCTACAGCCTGTCTGCCTAGACATGTGTGGATGTGAGTGAGTGTGAGTGCGTTTGTGTGTGTGTCCCTACGTGTGCATGCTTGAGTGTGTATATGTGTACGAGATGTGCGCTTGCACGTGTCGGTCATGTACATTTTCGCTGAAAGATTTCCTGCTATGACTAGCCGCTAGCAGCAGGCAGACCTTTTTTTCCTGAGACAGACGAATAAACATTATTGTTGGAGCTAAGGCCAGTAGCTTGTATAGGATAAGGTTGTGACTTCTGTCAATTGTGTGTGTGTGTGTGTGTGTGTGTGTGTGTGTCTGTCTGTCTTAAGGAAAGACACAAAGTGGGTGGGTTGTCTAAATGCATGAAATAACAGAATAGGGAAAATAAGCATGAGGGAATACCGATTATGTTTATGGAGACATTAGAAAAATCAGACATTATATACGCAGTTCTCCAGTGCACATTATTAATGGAGCCTTCTGCTCCTTGTTAATGGTAAAGTAGTGTAGGTCTGTCTGAGGTCGATGAGTTTGTTTTTCGTCTTTCCAAATGCAGTAGAGTTGTTTATGGCACACATCCACCAACAGATGTTATGGACAAGTCTCTTGTGTAATGTAAAGTCTGCTCAACTCTGGATTTTATCTAGCAAATTGTGGTATATCTTGGATACCATCAGTTGTAATACTGGCAGTCTTCTGTTCAGTTCTATGGTGTTTGCATGATAGCTCGTTTAAATTGTTAACGGTGGTGTGTGTGTGTCAAATAAAATGTTCTATGCAAGAGTCTGGCTAGCATCCTTGCTCAGATAGGCTTTTTCCTGCTGTTAGCATGCCTCTCGTGCACAGCATGCTCAGAGAATACAGCCGATCCCAACAAACCACTGTTGTATTTTGTTACACGCAGCCAAAGTCACCAAGAGAATGATCCAGTCCAGTAAAAACTCCAGAGCAAACAAACTTTCACACTTTGCATCCAATGCCGCACTACCCTTGGGTTGTAAAACGCAAATAGCTTGAGGAGGAGGAAGGGACGGAGAAGCTTGTACTCGCGCAATCCATGCCGATTTCTCGTGGGAAGACAAGCAGAATGTGAACTGCAGAGCACGGATGCTATGAGAAATATATTAATGACTTGTTATTACTGCAATTACTGCTCAATTGCGTAAATTTGTCACAAGTGCAGTCGGTGGAATTTATGAGCTCTCTAAACATGGAGAGCACACTGGGGTTTTACAATGTCATTTAATGTCTGAGCCTGGTTTAAGTGTTTGCACTTAGATCTTGGTACTTATATCTCGTACTTAGATCTTGATAGGATGATAGAAGGCCACAACAATGAAACACATCTAACGCAATTCCTATAGGTATATGTATATGAATCACTTCTTTCAGAAGTGACCTTTGGTTAGATTGAGGTAGATGCTAAATCATGCTTCATCCACTGTTATTGTAACTGGGTCTTAAATTTATTTTTGCTAACACTGTATAGCATATCTGAGGATCTCATCTAAGTAAGCTTATGGTTTTTACACCTATGCCAAATACTACATAGGCTACTCTCTCTCTCTCTCTCTCTCTCTCTCTCTCTCTCTCCTTGGCCTTATAAAGCTTAAGTCATGCTATCCTTATTGTGACTGGAAAACATATTAGCCTGCATTTTGTATGAAACATAAAGCCACATAACCAACTTTATTCCGAATCTTCACCACCACTTAGTATTAAGTCTAATTCTACATTCAACTTTAATTTATGTGCCTAGCCCCTGTAGTAGATAGCAGTTAGGAAAAAGCCAGGAACAGGGTTAACTGAACACTTAACATTTACATTACACTTAACATTTACATTAATACAGTACAAGTACATTTGTTTGCTTGTGTTTTACTGGTAAAAGCAACAACTTAAGATCCCTCCACTTTCTTTTGATCTTTCTTCATCATCTTTCTCCCTCTCTTCCCTTGTTCTCCCTCTTCTCCAGCCTCTTGCCCTCCATCCTCTACATATTTCTCCCTTGGTGTGTGTTTTAAGGCTGAGCCCTCAACCCAACCAGTGGGCTGTGGTTCCCTCCTAAACCATTCACATGGAACTGGTTAGGAAGACATTCCTTCCATGGAGGGAATGTCTGGCACCGAGCGCCTGTAATACAGGAATCATAAACGGGAGGTCCTGGCTAATCACGTCCCGTGGCACTCTCGCCCTCTCTAAGCTCCCTCTTCCTCCTTCCTCTTCCTCTCATCCTCTCGGAGGAGTTATTGAGAAGGAGAGGGAGAGACAGAGAGCATTAGTTGATCCTATCTTTTCCTTTCCTGTGTAATAAAAGGGTGTAAATCACTTGTGGAAATCGAGAGGATCAGATTCTGGTGGTTGGCAAATATTCTTGCTTATCTGATCCTCTCTGTCTCCATCCCACAGCAAGAGCGTTTCTCTTCTCTTGACAGAAAATGCATCGATCAGAGGTAGAAAACTGTGTCAGGGACTAGGTGCATAGAACATGTCTGCTGTCTTGTTTCACAGTTACTTATAAAAACACACACCTCATAGTTTAACAGGTCAGGGTGACTGATTGGATTCATATCCTGTTAGGTAGCTCAGCTCAGGGATTCCCAAACTTAATCGTGGACCAGAAGTGTCATTTTAGATGAGGATAAAAGCAACTTACTCATAAGAAAACACAAACATTTCACACACTGAAAAGGAGAGAGGAAGGGAACAGACAGAAGAGATAGTCAAGTAGGGAAGAGGGGAGTATTTAGCTAAAATAAACCAAAGGATGTATGGCATCCTGTCAGCAATAATTCCTCTCACCATCTCCCACGTTGATACTAACTTCATAACATTATTACTTGAATCATTGGGTGGGTTTGGATTTGACGGCCTGGTAAATCCAGCACGCCTATGAACAACAATCACTGTGTTGATTCTTTTCACTCTGTTGAAATCGAATTAAATTATCAGTTGGAGAATTCTGTTTGGATTTGGCAGTCTGATGCAAATGGGAGATTCTGAGACTGGAAAAATACGCAATGTATATATATTTTTCTACACCCAGTATTGAACCAGTACTGTCTATTTGGAAACCGGAGCTTCACACAGCAGATTAGTCACTGTTCTCTCACTAATGAGAATCATTGGATGCAGGTGATGTAATTTGTGATCTCCAAACCAACTTGCTCAAATAAACTCCCATACTGCATGTCGATATTTGAGTTCACTGGTATGGAAACGAACTTGAAAATAATCATTACCTGTCTGATTTGTTAACAAATTGCCAGTTGGCTCACTGTAGCTCATCCAACATTAACCATGTTTTTTGACATTTTTTTCAGTTTTACATAAAGGTGAGCTTTTTTCTCGATGGATGGCCTGTTTCATCAATTGCAATCCAGGAGGCATTAGTGGGGATGTTCTGAGAAAAATGGGGGCAAACACCAAGATGCTGGAGGAGGCTTTAATTAATTCAGGGAAAACCATCCCATTGTTGTACAGTGGGATTACAAGGACAAAGATGAAACAGAGAAAGCCAGGCATTACATGATTGGTTTACCAGATTTTGTGTTTTTCCATTTTTTTTTTTGTTTGTTTGTTTTTTAAATAACTGAATTCATACTGTATTACTTTTAACAGACTAGCTAAACAGAAGCCTGTCTAACATCACAATGTACATGCTGAGAAAGTATTCACAAGATGGAATAACCTATGCATAGCAACTTTCAAGATTCACAGGGCAGTTTTTCATGTTTTGAACAGGACTGGGATGAACCGGGTTAAGTTATCCTTGACTTATAAACTCCTAAAGCATACTCTGTACACATGCATGCAACCAATATTTTTTGCAGACAGATACAACCATGATTATTGACGAGAAGTCAAAATAGGACCAGTATGGTCCTTTGAGGATAAGTTCGGGAATTTGACCATGAGAAGTTTGGGTATATTCTCATATGTTCTCAAACATTTCAACTTGCTAGTAGAAAATAAACTTTTCTGAACTTCCTTTACCCACCATCACTAAAAATACATGTCACTTTATTCTAGTCTTAAAAACACTACAAATGTAAACAAACCTTTTCATGCCTCATAATACATGTAATACTAGGCTGCCATATAATGTCAGTCCTCAAATCAAAATGCTGCCAAAGAATTTTATAGTGAAACAATGTGTTAAACACAGTAAATGGCTATGTAAACAAAGCCAGTAGGGGGGCAACAGACATATTGAATTATGGACTGGGACTTTGTAAACTGTAACCCTGACTTGTTGGAGCGGTTTTCATCTCACAACAGCAAAACGCATATATCCGTTTGTTTTGTTTTGTGCAGATTAGATAGCAAGGAAAGAAACCAGAATGTTTTCCTCTCAAATATGTCACTTGGGTTGCCTTTCAGCATCTTTACAGAACAAATGGAGAGATTAGCCAAGTGCAAATCTTATGAAGACATTTTTCTCTCCCGTCTGTCAGCTTGTCTTTGGAAAAACTGGTTCAATAGATTGATAGGATATGCTGCCTCAGCTTGTGTTGTTGCTTGAGAGAGGCAGGTGATCCATCCTGTGTTCTCAAGTGTGGGGTGAAAGAGTAAACAGTACATCACGCAAGACCTTTGTTGAAACCAGCGATGAGAGTTTAAATGTGGGAATGTAAACACATTGCAAATATGGATCACAAAGGGATGGGAGACATTAGTGAACATCATCTGCGTATATTTTTGTTTCTGGAGCCATGTTTGACAATATTAAGATGGGTTACAGAAAAATTCAAATGCAAACAGGCATTATCTCACAAGTAATGATGGAGCTGGGAGGTAACAGGATTTCCACATTATGACCCATCTTTCACAAAAGTGTACAATGTTAGTGAACAAGATGTTCAGGCATTTACAATATCTTTGTTTTTTTATGTGATACTTTGATTAAAATGGTGATGTGTGATATTCCAACAAGGGCGTACATTATATGTTTTTTTCACAGGTTACAATGTCAGCAGCTGGAATGATAAGGTTGGGAGCTGGTGGGTCTCACACATGATATGATGAAGCAATGTATGCAATTCAACCACCACCACTGCCACATAGGCCTGCTTAGAGTTGGTTAGTGAGGGTTGTGACATTGTGACAACGATTTCATCTTTAACTGGGAAAAAAAACAAAACAAAACTATCATGACCCTGCAACTGGTATAGTGTATGCCCCCCGTAATATAAAAAACCTATGTCTCAAGCACTTCCAGGTCCTCTTTAACATCTAATGTGAAATTTTTTTCACAAGTAGATCATTTACTCATTCTCACAAGTTTGCCATGCTTTAGCCATTCTATCACTGTTATCTAATATGTACCTTATGAAGCAGCATCTAATTGTCACAAGGCATAATGTAAAAAACACGGCAGTACAACCCACCTCTTTCCTTTCCAAACGCGTCCCATGAGTCAAAATTGCCATTTCTCAATGATAGTAAATTATGGCATTGTCATCTGTGCCAACACTGACAAGTGACAAGGTCATTTTATTTGGCATTTTTTAAGTTATTTAGACTGCAAAATGTTCTCTCATAACTTATACATAAAATAATTATTCAGGCTTGTTAACCGTGTAACTTCTGTGTTGCTCTGAAAACCTTTGTCCATCTTAATTGATTGACATGAAATAAAAGCTTTGCAGATATTTATTTTTGTTTTATGCCGCCGTGTGTCCCAGTCGCGTTTTGCTATATGGTATTTTTGTTTCTTCAACAGTGTTTCACGGTCACTTGCTTTTGCGATGGTGTAAGTATGATCCATTTCTTCATGGCTTTAAGACACAACCAGAAGCTAAACAAACTGATCTTCTTCTTTCAGTAGTAATTCCAGCAATTTGCTACCCACTTCCGACAGCCACTTGCAAGAGAAATGCGTTTGTCACAAACTGTACTTTGGGTTGGTTTGTCCCGTCTGAGCCACTGTTGAAAAATGGTGAAGCAAGATGGCAGCCCACGTAAAACTAAGACCCGCACTTATTAAGATAAAAAGACTTATTCTAACTTTATGAAAACAATACAATTCTTCATTCCTTGTTTTCATGCACTAAAAAAAGCATATTTATTAATATTTTATCCCATTCTGTCTTCGACTTGATTGTACCTTTAACTATTAGAAACTGAAAGAATCCTGATCTGCTTCCCCTCGACAACCCCTGTTGGCGACCTTAAACATTTTTTTTTAGTCATTTTGCTCTAGTGTAGTTAGGAACCAATACAAAGCCTAGAGGTGTTTGATGCATAATTATTAAATTATGTCAATATCATGTAAAGACTTTACATGCTAACAAATACTGTCTGATGTGGATGTTTTGTTGTGGGGGTGGAAATCACTTTTACCCATGGTTGTGGTGTTCTGATAGATATTTTTGATGTACTGTAATTCTGTTAACTGAATTGTGGCTAGATAGCATTGCAATAACCCCCATTCATTTCATCACTTTACCAAACATAGTCCTCCCCCCACTGGGCTGAAACCTTCCAGAACTTCTATAAAACTGCGCAAGTGCCACTGTGATACCTCCTGATGGTGTCAATGACTTGCTCTTGGCTCTCCCACAAATAACTAGTCCAACAACGGCAGGTCAAATCAGTAGACTGCCGCTCTCTCTGTATGAGAGCCAGGTCTATCAAACCAAGCTGTGATCTAGACTGAGGTTGGTTTTGACATTTTCTTTGCACACAGGGGGCAGAAATAGCAATGATTATATTGTCACACGGTGATGGTTTCAAGTGCGCAAAAAGGCTGGGTTCCTGTGCATTCACCCTCACACACAGTCAGCACACGCACATGATTGTGCAAATGCAGGCTCTAATTCAGAGTTAAGCCAATTGATGATTGCTTGTCCTAATTTTGAAAGTCCTCCCTGTGTCTCTCCCTCTCTACTTCTTACTCTTTCTCTCTACGTCGCTCATGTAAGTGGCACCTCCACATGTCTCTCCTGGTTTGGGTTTCTAAAGGAAACACTCCATTATTGGACCCCTGAAAAACTGGCTGAGGGAAACAATGGTGCCCTTGAATTTCTCCCACTCATTTTGCATGTAATGATATCTAGATTAAACACAATATTATTGTTGGCCCATGCGAGTCAATCGCGATTTTCTCTCACCCATGCATCAGAGTATGGTGCATGTGGAAATAGTCCTTATTTCAAAACGCCAGTCTTACTTACAGCTTCCTAATGGGGGAGAGGGGGAAGGAGGGAGAGGGTAATTACAGTGTAGAGGGGAGATGAACGTTAACCGAGTGAGGGAATAAAAAAAGACTCTCCAAAATCAACTGTTGCACTGCTCAACAGAATAAAAGTCAAGAGTTTATGTTGGTTCACGGTCATATCTATATCCACATTTCCAGTGGTCCAATATTAGCCATTAGTTTGGTGTTAGCCACAGTGGTTCTTTGTGGTTACTTCCGTAATGAAATCTCGGTTGGACGTAGGGCGGTGCTGACCATTTCATTTGGGAGAAACATGAGGTCAGTTTTGGGGCCGGCTCTGCCGCAACAGGAATTTCTGAATGTAGTGCATTTAAAAGTCACCTGCTTTACCAAGGGAAGAGTCCAACCTCATCTCCAGATAAAGCATCATCTCCCAGCCAATATCTGAACTTTAGATAGTCTTTACCCGTCCTCTTTGCTACCCTACCAACATTCTTCTCTTAATTTCTCCCCTCTCATCTATCTTTAACCTGTGTCCCCTGAATAACAGGAGCACGCAGGAACGTAGGGTAATCTGTCTGGGCCAATGTGCTGTGCTATGCGTGGGCTCAGGTTGAGGCCAGCCTAATCACCTCTCGGATCAGCATGGAGAACAGAGGAGGCTGCACCTTTTATCCCAAACCAAAGTCAACAAGGCAGGATTCCTGGGAAGCATTGCAGACATTCTTGAAAGCAGAAAGGAGGGGTAAAAAAACGAGCGATTGACCCCTCTCTCCCAAATTTAAGAGGAGCAGAAAGTGGAGAAGGAGAAAGGAGGTCACATGAAAAAAAAAGTGAACTCGTTTGCTCAGTCATGGGTTGTTGTGGAATGAGACATTAGGCTTCAATTATGTTTAGAATATATAAGGCAGCTCCTTATCCCTGATAATTCCACTACTCTCACATCTCAAAAGGCGATTCTGCACAGTTTTCACTGATTATAATCATATCTCTTTCTCTGTGGTGGGTCCATCTATGAATGCTGCGAACAGAGGTGGAGAGAGGAGCAGATTGACAGTGTAAGCCTCAGAACAACACAGAATATAGTTCCCAAAATCAACACTTTTTTTCCCCCAAATCATTATGCTCTCACCCCACTCCTCCCTGCCTTGCTCCCCATCCCTCTATCACTTTATCCCATCTCCCTCCCTCCCTGTTTGGTTGATGACCCGGGGTAATTAATAACTCCTTTAACTAGGTGCTGTTTGTACAGATGGACCTCCTCCTTCAGAACTGGCCACCCTTTCTGCCGAAGCTATTTCCTCCCTCCTGTTAGCACGAGCTATCACATGCTGTCTAAACACTGACACTCGCATGAGCACAAGCCAAGCACAGCAGCACTCCTGTATGTGTCTGTATGTGTCAGGCAGTTTGTCTCAGCTCTGCTGATGTATGCGAGCATCTACGCTCATATGGTCCAGCTTGTGTGTCATATACCCATGTTGCAGAATAGAATACAACAGAACAGAACAGAATAGAAGAATGCAAAAGAGAACATAACAGGATAGAAGAGAATAGAATAGAATAGAATAGAGTAGAATAGAATATAATAAGAAAAGGCAAAACAGAAAGAAACAGGATACGATCAAATAGAATAGTATAAAACAACAGAATACAACAAAACAAAGCAGAATAGGACACAGCAAAACAAAAAGGAAACAGAATAGAGTATATTACAATACAAGATCAGATCAGAACAGAAGTGTACTGACTTTATACAGTTCATATAACACACAGTGTAAAGTATTCATTAACTGTAAGGACATGAACATATGCCCCCTCTGACTCACATGCACTAGTCCAACCACATTAAAGAGTCTCAAAAAAGAGAAAAATGAGAGCAAAAGAAAGCGAGAGAAAAGAGTAAGTGGTGGAGAGAGAGAAGCGAGAGAGAGAGAGGGAAAGAGAGCGGTGGCAGTAGGAGGCTGGGATGGGAGACATTTTGGCCAGGGTTGCCAGAAAGGAATCATTGAATAACTTGGCTTGTTTCTTTGTGGTGAGAACAGCATGGGCTGAAGGCTGGAGCCAGAGCCCACAATGGCTAGCCTGGAAGGTTCTCTCATTAGAGAGATTGGAGCGCACAACCTCCTGGGAACCACAGCGCCAGAACCCTGCACTCACCAGAGCCCTGGGAACACTCACTTTCATGGCCATCTCAGGTATAGAGTTATGGTCATCTGTCGCTGGAGGTTTTGCGGTTTTCATTTTGTCCTGTCACGGCTTGTCATGTTTCACGTCACTCTCGTCTTTTGTCTCTGTGTGCCATGTGTCTGGAGTTTGCGGTGGTGCTTGGAATTACCATGCGAATATTCCCCTCCCACCCCTTCTGTGTTTGTCGATTGAGAATGTGTCTGAGAATATCCAACGAGACATGAGCCGAGTCTCTGTACTGTCTCCAACACCAGAAAAGACCCCTTTGAAGGAGTGGAAAGGCACGCCAGTGTTTTTTGTTAAAACACTCGCTTTATGGCTTTCAGGGAGCTAAGCGTTGCTGGTTGGCAGGAGAAATGACAAAATAGAGAGAGAGAGCGAGGGAGGGAAGGGGAGAAAAAGGGAAAGGGTACAAATATTCCAGTGCGGGGTCCTTGGTGTACAGATCATTAGACCATCTGTGGTGAAGCCTCGGAGGCGGTCTTTACTGTTCCCCCTTTAAATGAGGAGAAAAAATATTTGAACCTGTGTACTCAGCCGGAAACCATAAACGGTCGGGAGCCTTAACAGGAGCCATGCACATGTAATTGTAACAATCAAAAAGTCATAGGGATACACATGTAGAAGTGTGTTCTCCCCTAAATTACCCCTGGCATGTGGATCCAATAGCAGGCCCTAAAAGACATGTATATTTGACTTTACAGAATCTCATTTAACCTTTTTGCAGGGATGCCTGTTTGCTTTAGGGATAATGAGAATACTTTTTAGGGTCGTTCTTGAGTTACGAGCAAGTTTACTACTTCAAATGAATGACGAACTGTCTGCATGTATGTCTGCCTGTCTGTACGTCTTTCTGTATGTAAGAACCTCTGTTGGAGTTTCTTGCTCGTGCCTGTGGACAGCACTCAGAGGAGCTAACCTTGCAGAAAACAACAGGTGTTTCAGGAGTGGCCACAGTCCTCAGCAAAAACAGCGGTCCAGCTATACATCTGGGGCTTTTAAAGCAGGTTCACTCTTTATTTTAACAAAGTTCTGTGGCTTAGTGCGCGTTTTCACACATGTGGACAGCTGGTTGTGATTGAGGGAAAAGTGCTGGGACCCTAGTACCACAGGTGAACCGGGGCTTTTGCTGAGATCCAGCCACCTCAGAGCCATGACTCAGCACTTCCACACCTCATGGCTTACACTCCAGAAGTGAAAAAAAAAAGAAAAAAACACTTACCATGAAGAAACTCCCACATAGGGCATTTGTTTAATAGTCAAAACTGTCATTAACATTAAGCGCACACATCAGCAAATTTTGCAGAGCACCACTTATGACGTTCATCCGCTCAGGCCATTTCTTTCTAACGTTGCTGTTTTTCAAAATAACAACTAGGCAGTGTGCACAGTTGCCACCCTCATCATTTTCTTCTACGTCAGTCCTCAAAGGTTAAGAGCTTGTGTTTTCCCAAAATATCCAGCCATAACCTTTTCATCATTTACCTCATGACTCATATGGATACAAATTCTCCCTCCGTGGAAAACTTGGTGATTAATTTTGCCCAAAGCACCATAGCTGTGTTGATTGCATTTGCCCTGCAGTGATACTTATCCAAGTTGGCCAGGTGTAAATGGTTTGATATTGCCACTATGGGGACTTGTGCAGATGGAATGCTTTTTAAAAACCCCATGAACTCACTGTGAAATAGCCAAGACCAGAACCCATTTGGATACCATTGTACAATACTGAATGCATTTCCTCAATTAAATGCTTTTGAGACTCAATTAGCCAGGTGCTGTTCTTGGGCCATATGCTAAATTGGGCTCCCTGCTTCCTTTGGCTTCTAACAGTTCACTAAACTTGCTGCTTTAAAAAAAAAAAAAAAAAGAAAAAAAAAAAAGAGGAGCTACTGCTTAAATCCACAATTCTTGATTGCTCTCTCTCGCTCTCTCTTTCTGGGTGTATTAGGTTTAGGTTTTCTGAAGATTGAGTAATCTCTTTAAAAGATACATTATAGTTTGATGTAATATTGATATATACATATACTGTATATAGTAGATATAATAGAAATAATGAACACTAATGTTTAGCTGTCATATGGCTAGCCTGTCAATGTGAAAATAAAACAAAAAGACATACTGACATAAATGTGAACAAAGTCAATTGTTAGACGATCAAGGCAGCAAATGTGCCACTATTTCCTGATTCCACATTGGGACTTTAAACATGCACTTCAATGCAAGTGTGCTTCTGGAAGCATTTAACTCCAATTAACTGCATCTGGCAAAAATAATCAGTTAAAATCAGATATTATTACTGTGCACGTATATTTATGAATCAATGTATAGTAGCAAGTAGTTAGAGCATATAATGAGACAGAAAATATGGCCAGAAAAACACCACAGGTTTTTAATCAGTATTTTGTGACATAATCAATAATTTGCTTTCATGTTATTTAAGTAGGCTAAACAAGCTGATTGGCTCGTGTCCTGTATGTTCAGGTGGACATGCGTTGATCCCTGAGGCCTGAACAAAATCCTGTTATGTAAATAGACAAAGACATACTGTACATTCTCATTGCAGTGTCTTAAAAAAACACTGTAAGGTCGTCAGGGAACAAGGCAATAAAACTTAATACAGTCTGTTGCTTCATTGCAGGACTGCAAGGATTTGTCAGACTTTAGCCCATGTAATACAGTACAGTTGACTGAGTCAGAGACAGATGTGAAGGATATTCACATACACAGGCTGACAGTTAAATACACTGATTTAGTTTGCACACACATGCACGCACACAAACACATATGTGCACATGCTCACAAATTAATGACAGACTCATATCTCTTCATCAGCTCGTATTAGCTTTAGTGACAGTAAGCACATGGGAGCGAATATACAGACTCTACTGTAGCATGTAGTGCAAGGTCAGAGATGTAGTGTGCACATGTAATCACAAACTGTAGTTGCCAAATATTAAACAGACAGGGAGCGGACTGAGGCCGGAACAGCCTTGTTCCTGACAGTTCCTAAATCAATGCCAAAGACGTTTCTCTGGTTTTGCTGTGTTTCTCCAAGAGCTTCATTTAAGTGTGTGTGCAGGTGTGTGTATACTGTTTCCCTGACCATGCGCGCAACGTGCAGAAAGTACATCCCAATAAATCAAGGCCTCTGATCTCCAAGCCAGGAATTCCAGAAAGCCTCAGCCGCACCATTCAGATCCATGAAATACGGAAACAGCGGCTCCGCACACCAAGAATCCAAGGAATGCTATTAGAATCCATTTGTTTTCCGAGGAGGTGGCAAAGGGAGGGGAGATATTTTCTGATCAATCAGCTGAAATCATCTACTTTAACCATGACCATATGTTGTGTTGTAGGTGGACCACACATATACTTAAATATGCATGCATACGTACACAGCCACAGCAAAAGCTTTTGCAGTATCTGAATATATCTCCAGCTCCCAGCCCATCAGGCTGTCTTCTGCCAGCTCATTAGTGGGATTTGTGTACTGTTAAATGAGGAGGGACGGAGCTGGGTGGAACACATGAAGAACTGCTCAGCATCTCAGCTGCAGAAGCAGTGTGCAGCTTCAGTACAGGCTGGATAGTTAAGTTCATAGGTACCTGCTTTGTACTGTATGTGGCCAAAGTAGTTTGTCCCAGATGTTTTGAAGGTCCTCATGAGGTGAACTCTGAAAGGAGATGCAGTACAGTATTAATGATGATGTGTGGAAACTTTGCTTGCTGGTTGTGGTTTATTTGGATGTGGCATCAGATTAGACAATTAGAAGCAGTGAGACTGTCTTTTTGTGTGATTTATTCATCAGTTGTGATTAGCAGTAAAACTAACAAAAGAAACCCTAAACTGATGAAAACAGTGCCAAACACATTTAAATATCTACTGATGTTTCTTTAATTGGCTGTGTGTGTGTGTATGTGTGGAAATATTAAAGGAGACACCACAGGCAGAGTCAGACAACTGGAATTTGCAAAAAAAAGGAGCCAAAAGCACAATCAAATGCCCCAGATCAAAAGCCATCAAGAGGACATTCGACACCATAATTTGAGTTAGAAGCCCTTGGTTTCTGGCTTGGCCCTTTGTTGTGGTATGGCCCCTTTCTCTCTTGCCTCCAACGCTCCATATCTATACAGGCTAAAGGGGAAAAAGCACAATTTTCACACAACAAACTGTGAAGCACTTATCACTGTCAGGCTGTGTTAGGTGAGAGGGCAGCCTTATCATTGATTTCAAATGGAAGGAAACAGTGCAAGTGCCAAAGAGTCACATTGATTTAGGTGTTACCCTATGTGTTGGGTGAGTTCCTTTTCCAGTCGCAAATAAAAGTCATATGTGTGACTTCCAAGGCCGACAGTTAATCTCCTCCTGATCAGCCAGCAACCAGCTAGAACTAGACACAATGCAAAAGATTCTGGGTTGATCTGAATGCAGCTTTGTTGATCCTTTGGAAGCCAAGTCCCAGTAAAAAAGGAAAAGGGGATTCTCATCATACAGCCTTCTTATACTGTCTTTCATTACAAAGGCAGAGCAACAAAATATCTTCAAATTACGTTTAAAAAAAAAGACTTGCAAATCGGAGTCCAAAGTAAAACTCCCAATCCTATCCTTATTTTCATGCTTGTCAGGCTGCTGCAGAAAGCCCATTCTTGAATGAAAAGGTTTGCCATCACTTTGTATCGTTGCCTCAGAACATGAGACGGAGCTGGAAACTTCTCAAACTGCAGCTCTTGGGAAAGCAAGAGAAAACATTTCCAAGCACGTCAGATTTTACTGACAGAAACATCATCACCTTATCCTCCGGAACAGGTAAACAGTGTTTCTTAAAGGAGATGGGGAAGAGTTTGGGTGATGGCTTGTGAGTTCAAAGTTGAAAGGTCATTTGGAGGGCTGTTTACTTGAGCTAAGCTGAACTTCTAGCAGCCTCTCTTTTCTCAATTATTCTCCTTTGTCTATTTTTAACAGCTTCTTAGAGAGAAATGGAAGCATTTATGGCGTCGCAAACATGTAGGCTCACAATTGGGTCAGTAGCACTTTGATTTCAACAAATATCATTGAGCTGTTTATTTTGACAATTTCACCCCAGGATGACACTACATAAAGTGCTATGAGATGAGGAGGTTAAAAGTGCAATAATACTGCAATATGCTTTACCATCCTGTAGTACAAAATAAACAAAATCATCTCCCCATCAATACCAGTAACTCAACAATTACTTCAAAGGTTTAAGATTTCTGGCTTTCAAAATTCATTTTCCAGCCTGTATTCCCCACCCAGTGGAATTTTGGAATTTCGTAACACTCCCAATTCCTCCTCTGTTGATGTTGTTGCAATTCTTTGATCACTGAAGGAGGTCAATTAAAGCCAGGGATTAGTCTACTTAGCTCACCACAAAATGAAAATTCAGTCATTATATTCAGACATCCATAACAATTAAAACTCCACTGAAGTGGGTAGGAAAACCAAACTTAGAGCAAGTTAGACCTCATAGTTCCATCTCAACCATCTAACAAACTGCTTAAGTTAGCAAAGCCATATTCTTACAGAACTAAAATAAATGAAAGCAGAATATGATCCAAACAGCTTGTGCAGCATCATTTAAGAGTTTTGTAGATAATGGCACTGGGCTCCAAAAGTCCAATATTTACAATATTTGTCTGCTCACTTATGTTGGGGTGACCTATTACTTTTATGCCCCTTTAATGAAATAAGACTAGAGAGCCAGTCTCAGTAAGTGGTGATTGACTTTAAAGTCAAGATGAGACTAAACTTTCACGAGAGTATCAAAACCTTGCCATGTAACCAGGAGCTCAAACACAGCTGAAATGAAGACACTGAAGAAACACATTAACTACACTATACACACAAGTGCCCGCACAAAAACAGTCAGCCAAGTGTATCCACTCAGGAGGTGAACACACTACACCTCAGGCCAAATTTTATTGGTCCTTATAAGCTAATATGAGCTATGAACTTTTCTACGGCAAATACCTGCCTGCTCAGAGTCAGAAAATTACATCCTAAGCATTAGATCATTTTGAAACAATGTGCATATTTTTATGCTTTTTATTTGAGGCCTGTGGCATATAAGTCTGAGCCTGTGCATCTGGGGTCTCGTATAACCCGTGTTTTAACACACCGTAATATTGTAATATCCAGACGCTGGGCTCCTGTTGAATATCATGCCTGTTTTTCCCAAATCCAACACCCCCATTTGTTTGACCGGTCTTTGCCATTTCCCCTCGTTGGCTATGTCAAAGGGAAGGAGGTATGGGACACATTTCAGGAGGTATGCCAATGTGGGCAAGGAATGCCAAAAATTTACTGGTATTGCTAAGATTGGATCAGGGAGCGCAGGGGGTAAGACTGGACTTTGTTGTTTCCATCGATAGCATCTTGCTTGGAGCACAGTGGAGGGTTACACTTAATGCAGCTCAAATGGGGAGAGCAGCCATGTATGTCAGTACAAGGGTGAGAGCTAGGATATGCTCATTGTCAAAAAATTATTTTTCCAGCTATTGAGGGTTTTCCTTGAGGAAGTATCATACCTGTATTTTAAAATAGAATGGGAAGTTCATTAATCTTCAGCATTTCTATTTATTTTAGACAAACAGGCAGAGAAAATAAAGAGTCAAAGCACACACTTGAAAACACTGTCTGCCTTTTCCCTTTCTTTTTCAGTGTTTTACAGGCTCTCTCTGACTCTCTCTCTCTCATCTGCTCTCCCCCTCCTCTCTCCATGTCCATGTCCTCTGGACTACCTACGAGTGCTGTTGATTGATGACTGCAGGTCAAATAGTTTGGACGAAGATCCAGTAATAGGGGACCACTGGGGGAGCTCTTCCACCCTGTTAAAATCTGATCTGCTCTCTTCTTCTTCCACTTCAGTGAGAACAGCCCGAGGCTGTTACAGTACATCTGACCCTTGCCCTGTATTTGACCCAGCAGTTAGAACAAATATACACATTGCTCCCTAGACAACTTATTTTTCTCTCTCCCATTCTCTCTGTCCGGGCTAAATAAACGGACAGATAGCACACAGCTGAGTAACCTCTTTGTCTTTATGTCCTCTCTCTGACACTCCTACCCTCTCTCTTTCTTTCTCTCTCTCTGTCTCTTCTATTCACTTTCCCTTTCATTCAGTCTAATGCCACCTCATGCCACTGTCTGTGAAAAGCCCAGTGAGAAAAAGAAAGAAACCCAAGAAACCAATCAGGAGCCATTGCGTAACCGGTCCAGTCATGGTATGATAGGGCCACTTTGGATGATGACCCAATTTGCCAGATGGATGGATGGATGGTGAGGGCATTATTTTATCATCCCAGAATCCCCTGAGGCCTGACACGATGCCAAGTACTCCAGCCGCCTCACTGCCCATCCACAGCAGAGCAATTGTTAGTCTATCAATAGCTAACCTCTTCAGTTTATCAAGTCTAATACAACTCCCCTTGATTTATTTTGACTAGTTCTGCACAGACGTCTAGACATGTACTCCTACACTGATTCTTTCATAATGAAAGAAGGTGGAAAAAAAGAGGAGAGTGAGAATGAGAGTGATGAGAGCATTCCTTCCTATTCCTTAAAAGGGAACAGACAGACACATTTTTGCAATAGTTCAAATAGGAGAAAAGATGCGTGAGCATGATGGATAGATTTTATTTAAAAAAAGGGATTCTGCAATGCGATATGAATAGACAGGTGTTTAATGAGAAAATGGAAGAAGGCAGTGCTTATCTGATAGAACAACACAATCAAATCAAAAACTCCTTCATTTATTTATATTTTATTTATATATTTACTCACATTCCATATTGTGAGATGTTTAGATGTTTATATTTCTTACTGTATAAAGTTTTATTGTATATTTGTATAGTAGTGTATATTGTATACATCTGTGTATTTTTCTTTTTAATTTTATTCTTTTTAATTTTATTTTTATGTCTCCGGCTGCTGTAACACAAGAATTTCCCAGCTTGGGATCAATAAAGTACATCTATCTATCTATCTATCTATTCATTTGGTATTGTCAAATAGTGTCATATACAGTTTACTGTGGAGAGCAAGAAAGAGTGTGAGTGTGTAAGACAAAAGGAGAGACTGTCTAATTTTTTATCTTGGGCCTTGTCTGGGCCGGTGATGAAGCAGCCCTCAGAGAACAATTTACAGCTTATCACTGGAATATTGTCGTCTCAATTTCCTCTACACCGCATGCTGGGAATGAGACGTTGAGACAGAAGATGTTGGCCGGTGTGTGTGTGTGCAGACATAGATCTCACAGAGCACAAATAAAGAACAGTGCTTATTTCTGCATAGAAGGAGATAGTAGATGATATCTCTGGACATTTAGTATCAGTTTTTCATTGACAGATAAACATTAATTCAAAATTGAATCTTCAAAGGTATTTAATCTAAAGCTATTGCCAACCAAAACAGACCAGGAATCCACAATGTTACACGTATTGTTCACAATCTTTCGCCTTTGGTCCCTTGTTTTAGGTTAGTAAAAACACATCACACCTTTCTCTGAGAAATTCATTTTTTCCCTTTCTGCTTCTCTGTGCCATCTGTTATTCCAAATAGGGACCTTTTTCACTTGGGCCAGTCAGAACTCATATGGCCACAGCCGCTCCTGTCCTCTCCCATCGCATCTGATCAAAGCTTGTTGCAGAGGATCGTTTCACCAGCCCCTTTGCAACCCATCAGCGGATAATTCCCAAATCCAGTGCGATCCCAGACCGTGGAGTCGTTCCGAGCTTCTTCCGGATATATCGATCAAGCTTCCCTGAGGAAAAACATTTCCAAAGCTGTGAACTTGGCTCCGCACCTGTGAGCATTTGCGGAAAAAAAGCATTTGATACTGAGGGACACCAGTTTGGAACAAGGAAATACTAAATATTTATCCTGGCTCCCCGGAGAGGACAAAATGAAAAAAAAAATGCTTAGTGGAGGTAAGGCAAGGCACATCACTTTGTGGAGCTAAGGTAAGGTTTAAAAAATAGGGATAAAAGAAAGAAGAATGGAGGTAGGAGCACGAAGGCAAGCTTGTCCTTGAGCGACAAAGAGGGAAAATGCATTTCATATTTGCAATCATTGCACAACTGAAGTGTGCAACTGAATTCACAGTGTTTGTTTTCTCACTTTCACTTTCCCTCCACTATTTTGGCTTAAACGACTTTTCTCCTCCCTACCCAAATACACACATGTCACTTCTCCAAATATCCAATGTCTTTGGGAGAAGAAATGTTGATGGTCTGCCCAAGAGTCCTCCAACAGCAGCAACCCCATCCCTTTCATCCGTCATGTCCCATTTATATATGATTCCATGGCTATGGATTTAACTGGGCTGGCTTAAATACCTTGAAGACAGTCCTTTTACACATTTTGAAGCAAAGAAACCCTCCCAAAACAAACTTACAGCTTGTATTTGGTCATTTTGTTGTTTGCTCAAGTCAAAAATGATCAACACTGCGCACACGACAAGAAAACATTGAAGAAATGTCTACAGAGGCTGTGTTTACTAATCAATAGCTATGTTTCCACCCAACTGTCAAAATCTTTACATATAACTTTTTAATAACTTTAATCATAATTATGATAACTTTTGACTTAGACTGGTATAAAGAGCATTACAACGAACAAGAGGAGATACCATGAAAGCATAACTTTCATCAGTTCTGAAAAAGAAATAAAAGACCTAATTTTGATGATTAAATTCAGGTATAAGTCAAAGAAAGCATCCAAACAAACTATCAATCTTATCTATAAGCAAGCAAGTACAATGGGGCCAAAGAAGACAATCTGTTTTATATGCATTTAGCCTAAAATGGAAGATATTTTGGGACATCCAATATTTAATATCAGCAAGACATGAAGCTTTAGCTAAAGCTCAGTCAGAAAAACTTTTTCATGCATAGGCCTGTATTTTTCTTTCTCATTTTATCCTGCCATTTACATCTCTCAAGTATGCTCACTTATAATTTTTGTTGTTGTCACTGTCTGGTGCTGTCAGTTGAGCTAGATCAGCTGTTCACATCAACAGCTCACATCTATCCAACAGCAGAGCGACCTAACTCAACAACATTATCCCCTTTTGCCAACTTGCTCTGAGAGACAAGGTGCTCGATACCAATTTCACCTCTGTGCATCCACTGCTTCAGTTCCAAAGGTTAGCATTTCATGTTCGGTTAGCATAAAAGTCTACAGGAGTCAGCTAGTCTATCTCCGTCAGAATGAAAAAATGAACCTCAAAGCAACTCCAAAGCTGTTTTATTTACACAGTGTATCACGTATTTCAAATACACATCTTGGATTTAAAAACAAAGAAACAAAAAAAACAAAAACAAGGGTCAGTTTAGAAGAAGTTGGCATTGATGCTTCTTGTCCTGTGGGTTAGGTTTACTGACTGCACAAGTTGTGAATTTGATGCTGTTAATCAGCTGAAAATGACCATATCCTTCTGCTGGCTTTGAGATCCATTCAAATCACTCCACCTAATTTCAAGATGTCAAAATGCAACATTGCTGCATCTTTTAGGAAAACCAGTGAGGACGTCTCTATAACAGTGATGGAATACTGGTGTGGAGAAAGTTTCAAGTCTCTGAAAGTTAATTTTCACATTGTACTGGAATGAATGGAATCAAATGGCTCGATAGAAGGTAGGCAAAATTATACTGGTATTCTAAAAGACAACTACTTGCTCTGCAAAAGGATTAGCAGAAACATTAAGTTTTTGTAGATATTAGGCCTACTATGTAAAATCACAGGTACAGTCCCTTAAACAACTCAGCAGTGGGGTAAGTAAAAGGGCATGGTGTTAAAATGTTACTCAAATATAACATAAATTAAGTGCAACTAAAAGGAGCTCTGAATGTAGAATGGAACTATGTCAGAAAACACTATTTGTGCTGCGTTACTATTCATTCAGCAAACATGTTTTCATTCTACTTATTGCAGAATTTTACCTTACGTTTCCCTCAAGAACATATAAATCTAACATTTTCCTTGCAGAATAATTTCTTTTGACTTGGCAAAGGAAATACTGAAATACTACCACAGAGCTGAAAGCTCGATGAAATACTAATAACTCTCGTATGGAGAATGTATTGACTGATGAAGTCCATGCACTGTATATTGTTGCTGTCAGGTAAAAACCCTGTATCTCCAAAATGTAAGCTTTTCAGAGACTAAGACACAGCCTTGTTTTTACACTGAACATGCAGTTTTCAAATTTATTCACTGGGGTTTTGGGAGATTTTCATGAGGGAATGCCAAAGAATTTCCTTACTTTATAGATGAGCATGTAATCCTTCAAATGAAGACATGAAAATCAGCAAGATTGGCGTTTATGAGGTTTCCAAATGACATCAATGATACGTACAAAAGTAATTTATTATAAATATCTTGTTTCAAGGAAAAGAAGTATCAGACTGACATTCTGCTTAGTCAAAGTGTCAGGAGGTACAAAAACAAGTTCATTTAATACTTGTAACTTGATAAAACATATCAGAAATTGACAAGAATAGGAGTAGAAGGAGTTCGCTAATGCTAGCAGGGGTCAACAGTCGCAGCACTCAGTGACAATTTTATGTTTAATTTTAATATGCTATTTTCAGAATTTTGTGACAGCGTTATGTTGAATTTGATTTTGTTTAATCAGGAGTGAATTCATCATTAATGAAAAAAACACACTCTTCAAAATCAGCATTCTCACAATTGTGGTAATTGAAAATCACAGTTTTCATTAAAACTACTCACATCAGTTCTCTGTATTGGTGAGTACCCAAAAGTAAACACTCATACTCAGTCTGAAAAAAACAGTATTGGTACATCCATAGGTTACATATAAAGTATTTAAAAAATGTATCCTTCACGATAGCATTACAGTGCTGGACTGGTAATGATAAATCAGCCAATAAAGAAAAGAGCAGCAGAGAGGAAACAGAGAGGGACACCTAAGAGTATTCTGTCTAGACTGCAGTGATTCAGTGATCACCCATGTAGATGTCAAGGTCATACTTTCAAACAGACTCAGGGTAGCCCTTGATATAATTGTTATAGATGTGAGTGTGGCGTCACTAGTCTACATACATGCGTACACGAGTGTATGTGTGTGTGTCTTACTGTGCTTACTGCACATAAGCTTTGGTGCTTACGTGCTTTTTCACATGCTGCCCTGGACAATATTGGAAAATATGAGGGCGAATTTCCAGTTATTTCTCAGCAGGATTTGTGGACGTATAGCCTCCATATTCCACCCTCCTGCTGGGTAACTGGACTGTGATTGATGCCAGGGCTGATGGGATAGCGGCTGGACCCTGAGACCTCCAGGTGCTCTGGAGTCTGGGGGCCTGCTGATCTATAGTCTGTTCCTCTGCATGTGGCAGCCCTAAATCTCTCACACACAAACTCTGTCTCACACACTCACATACACAAACACATAAACACACACACACACACACACACACACACACACACCATAAACACATGCACAGATATCCATGCAAGTATATAGTACCGTCATGCACAAAAGTGTGCACACATATGCAGGATGCAAACAAAACACACACGCACAAGCACACACCAGTTACCATTGTGCCATTGCACCAGCAGCGTCCTAAGTCAGTAATCCACCATCAGTTTATTCTGACGGGGTACATGTACTTTGGCCTTGCTCACTGACTCTCCTCTGGTGAAGAATTATCAATCAATTGCGCATTTTCTATACTGCTGTTCACTTCACACAGCAAAGCATGGTGGCAGTTGGATCTGTGTGAATAAACTTGGCAGTGCTCTCTCTCTCGCTCTCTCTCTGTCTCTCAGAGTGAAGGCATTAAATCTTACAAACCCATGGATGCTATTGCAACATTTATGTATGTTTGGGGGTAGGAGAATCTGATATGTTAAGTGGGAAAAAGATGTCTGACTGTTGGTCTTTAAAAGTCAGTTATGCTTGTGTGTGTTTTATATGTGGGTGTGAATATGCAGATGGCTGTGGGAATTGCTGAGATTTTAAGATAACATCTACATTTCTCTCTGTTTTGCTGTGAGATATTTCACAGCAGAACATCAAAAGTCAAAGTCTCTCTCTCTCTCTCTCTCACTCTTTCTCTCAGACACTGTCCGTGGGCAGTATGGAGAAGCAGTAGGCCAGCCAGTCATTTGTGGAATGCGGCGTGGATATAAGATAGGCCCAGATTGGGAATGCACGAAGCCAGAGGAATGGTAATTACTGTGGAAATCAAACACCATCAATTGTGAGGTTTTTCAACATTTCAGTGTGTCCCTTTCCCTTCCCCTCCCAAAGCCCCTTCTCCTCTCGCTCCAACTCAAACGACCCTCGCTGCCACTCCCTCAGGCCTCAGCTCTCCCTCTTCCCCTTCTTTTTCCAGTGTTTTCCACCCTATTCTGCTATTCTATTTGCCTCTCGACCCTCCCATTTATTTTCCTTTAATTTTCTCCGCCTCACCCCACCCTCTCACTTTATCTATCTTTACTTTGTTTTTCCTGTCTTATGGAGTACACCCGTTTATACCTAATCCCTTGCCTAAAACCACTTTGTTTCCCATCCTATCTGCTCCTCCCACACTGTTCTCATTTACGCACACACACATACACACACAAACACACACAAATGCAGGCACTCACACAAATGACCGCATAAGACAAATGACCCTCATCAATGTATGTCTGGAATGTCTAAAAACACCAAAATGCTGGGCCCAAAACATTTGTCACACATTCCAAATGTTTTTAGAAACTCTTACTAATTTACATTCTACCACTATTTGAAATTGCATGCTATTACCAATGCTCTCCATACATTTTATTCTAAGTTGCATGATAAATGAGCCCAAGCATTTGTGCCTAACTCTCTCTCTCTCGCTCGCTCTCTCTCTCTACCTCTCAGTCTGTATGTCTCTTTTTCCCTGTCTTTGTCTCTCTCCTCAGGATGAAAACCACACACATGCTGGCATGACCTCAGAGGCAGTTAGAGGATTGCGGGGTGACAGGTGATTACAGGTCAGTCATAAAGTCTTTGGTCCCCAGTGGGTAGTTAGACCATCGACCTCCCATATCCAAGTGCCTGACTTCACTGGGTACCTGACACTAGCCAGCTGCTCTGTATGGGGGGCCCCCCTCACAACAATCAAAGGGACTTTCTGACAGTCCATAGCATGAGCATGCATGTGCCTCTGTGTGGGTGCATGAGTATAGATATCAAAGCACTGCTGTTACATAACACACTCAAACTCGCACTGACGCGCGCACATGCACGCCTGTGCCGTCGTCTCCTACATCCCCCCATTCCTTCCCATTGACATAAGTAAATATGAATTGGACAAATAGGGCCTCTGTCAGGGGTGACTTCCAGGGATAAGGAGAGGAAGGAGGGAGAGAGGCTGAGACTGGGGCCCACACTTCATCCATCTTCCCTGGGGCGCCCATCACCCTCTGTAACAGCAGCCTCCTCCCTCCAGCTCCAGTTGTTCAGTGTAGATCATACTTTATCTTGACAGTTTTCACGTTGAGACTCTAGTGCACACTACTGCTTTGGCATGGAGCAGAATGATTCCCCAAGCCAGAGGTACATGAAAAGTCACTGTGTTTCAGGAAGACTGCTTTATGAGTGCACTCTGACCCCCAAAGCTTATCTGCCATCAGCCCGCTGTGCTAAATCAGCCGCCCGTCTGTGAGAAGACAAATAGACTGAGGAAGAGACGCATTAAGGATGCAGGAAAACTCGCGCAGACACACATACACACACACGTGTCTGTACATTTACAGGGAGGTCCAGACAGTAACAATGTTCCTTGCCAAGTGTCACCGGGCAGTATTTGTCAGAACATAACTTTCACGCTGCGCCATGGCTACAAGCACTTCCTGCTTCCTGCTCTCACTGGGTGATGAGACAATCTGAGGAAATCAATTCTGCAGCGATGGTGTGAGGCAGGCCAGACACACACACATGCACACACATAACGCACGTGTGTAAAAACATGAATCACTGCAATGAGGGACTCAAGCTGTACAATTGATATGATACAAGGAAAGTAAAGAAATTTATGGTGCAGTAAAATGTTTGACATAATGTATCAGTGTAATGTTTATTACAAAGAAACGTGCACAAAGGCAATTTCTGGATTTCTTAGGAGCAAACAATTATCATTCAAGCACTGTTCTGTTCGACAGCAGCCTTAGTAATATTATTACAGTCGAGATTTTGTTAAGAAAATTGAATTACAAGATCATATTTCTAATACATGTTTTTACAAGATATAATAACAAGACGGATCCAACAATGTTCATTTCCACTACTCCTGGCGTGATTGGTACAACAAAGCAAACAATGAAGTTTCCATCTTCACTATCAACTGGAAAAAACGAACATTATCTGATAAAGAAAGAGGAAAAAACTTTCACCGCAGTTACTGGATCCAGCATCCAACTTTCATCGCTTGGAGGAACAGGCGAGTGTATCAAAATAAATCAGACATTTGCATACAATACCCCTGGGGGAAATGTTGCTGAGGTCTAAACAAACCATTATGAAAATAAACTGTACTGTCGCTTGGGTTAAAATGCTTCCTGTTTGAGAGAGCGTCCCCATCATAATATCCCGTTTGCATATATGTGCACGCGCGCATGTCTGCATTCATACACAAATGGAAAGTTGCAGTTTTAATTATACAAATATTTCTTGGAGGCAAAGCTGCTATAAAGGCAGAATAATCTCATTGGTTGAGTTAAGGCCCAATAAATGGAGCCAAAGAACCATTTTTTTGGATATGTTAATTGGCACAAAAGAAGAACCTCTGCTTAGAAACTTGATGACAACATTTGGAAAAAAAACAAAACATCAGTGGAAATTACTTTTTTATCTTTTATTCATTATCATAGCATTTGTGATCTTGGAAAGTCAGCAGGCTAGCTAAGTAGTTTACCTACCTATAGGGCAGTATGGATAGTTTGAACTTGGAAGATGTGCTAGGCTAACTGGCTAACCTAAGTAACTTTGTATTTTGTATTTTAAGTATTCATTTTTTCACTGAAGAGCAAAAGATCTTGGCTTCATAATATTAGCATCATTTTTTCTCCTTCCCTTTTCTTTTTATACTGGGCTTCCATGAGGTTTTAAAATTCAACCAATTACTTCTGCCTCCAACAAATGTAAAGAAAAATAAAGGAAAAAGAACTCCAGTCTGGGCACAAATCACTGTCTGTTCGCCTTTCAGCATGTTTCCCTATTTGTAGTTCTCCCTTGTCAATCAGTTTGTCTGTACACATGGGCTGTTTCTCCTCATTATTTCTGTAAGGTGACCCAGTCAGCATGACTATGTGTCTGGCCAACATATTGACAGCTAGATAGTCTTACTCAATGGATGTCTGGATTTAAATTACCCTGTGGCATTCATGGCTTTCCTCCATTACGCCTTGTTTCATATGTTGTTGCTTTTTTTGGTCCGGCTGTGTGGACCAAAATGACAACTCACAAACCGACAGACTGACAGGCAGACACACTGTTACTTAAAGACACATACAAGTGACCCTTTGACACCAGTTTAACGTTATTTGGTGCTCCAGTGGTGTGTTTATGTGCATAATATACATGCATGCACGAGGATTCAATAGCACACTGTAGGGTTCAACCAACAGTTTTCCATCCACACTAAGCCAAACTAAAGTTACTCCCAACACTAGCTATGAATAATGAACAATATAAATTTCAGGTATGTCAGACTGTTCATTTTCATTTTTAAGTAATTACTTTTTTTATCTACTAAATTACTGTCAATATTAATCCAAATTTCCATATCTAGTTTAGATAAAAAGCTAACAACAAACAAAAATCATAATTCTTTTTTTTTTTTTTTTTTTTTTTTTTTTTTACAGCATGACCACTAGTGTACAGCAGGGCTAACTACCTAAACTTGCCCTTCCAACCCCCGGACAAGGTTTAAATGTTATCACTTGAAGCCAGCTTCAAACCACTGAATTATTGGTTATTACTGAATAATCTCATCGCCTTGGCAGACCTCTCATCCAGATGATGAGAGGTCTGCCAGTAGCTGCACCTTGAGGTTCGTTCCCTTATGCACTCCATGGAAACCCACTGCAATGATCCAGCCAGGGTTTATGCTAGACTTATTTTCTTAGGGCCAATTTGACCATTAATATTTCAGAATTCTGGCCATACAGAACTACTACTAGACATAAGTTTAAATGATAATAGATTAAATGTAATGTAAACAGAACTAATACACAAAAAAACAAATGGCCTTGCTATTGTTTAATAAAAAATAACATAAAGACTTTAGCCTACATTAAATGTATGTCTAAGCCCTTCAAATTAAACAACTTGAAAGTAAACTAAATGAAGAGCATTTAGGTCTAAAAAAGAAAATAACAGGCTGGTCAGTCTGCATTCATTTGGTCCATTTTTCATATCCCGTTTATCTGCAGCACGACTTCATTGAATAGAAGTGTTCTGCTGCTTCTGCAAAGTTGACGCCGTCCAAACCCCTTGGCACAACTTGGAATTCTCATCAACCTTGTCACCTTTTCCTCAGTGAGGCGGCTTCTCAGGGCTTTTTTTTATCCTGTTCTGTTCTGGAGCAAAAATCCATACTCTGCAGGCACACTGGGCACATTATGCCGTTTACATCACATGGTATTTACAGTATGTACCAATTTCCGACTTGTAAATAGCATTCATGTCAACATCCAACTCTTAATTACAACTAGTAATCTCGTATTTTTTATGAAAGTTCCTATATATCTGAGTAGGGGGTAAAAATGTGGAGGTAGCTAGAAAATAGCGACCGCTAACATTGCTAGCTATTTTTAACATGAGTGCTTTATAATCAACAAACCATCGCTGCATATTTTTATTCATTTATCAGTTTACTTGTATTATCTTTTGAGACAGACTTGAAGAACTGTAAGGTTAGCTTACTTTGCTTCAGAGAGAGGGGAGGGAGGCTGCACACTCATAACTCTGATGCAGACATAAATATTATTTAAATAACATTGATGTTTCGGCTCATAGCCTAATGCCTTCTTCAGCATGTTGAGAGAATTTCTTGGAGAAATGTGTTTGCAAAAGAGTTATAAGTGTGCGATGACATCGCCATTCAGGTGTGCATTTCTCCTCTCCTCTTCTAGCTTACTTTCCTTCCCTATTCACTCACTTTATTTACCAACTGACGTGAACACTTACAAGTCGTAGCAATGGAAAACTTTCCAAATTTACCATCCTTCCCATATGGTGTGAATGAGTGCTGGTGATTTTTCCCACCTTTGGCATATTTCACAATGAATATTTTGGCCGTTGATATTTTAATCTGCCAGACAACTACACGTGAAACCAGACAAAAGCCAGCATATGCCAGCTAACGGAAACCCTGACTCCAGCTTTGCTTTAGCCTTGTATACCTTGTATACATGCTCTGTGTGTCTAAGGTAGAGACAAGTGTGTTTACATGTATGTTTTGTGTTCACTATCACTGACAATCTGCTGGGCAGTGCAGTGGCCTTCCAGAACTCTGTAAGATGATGAGAATTTCCTCTCTACGCACAACCAGTGTTAACGCTGAAGATTTCTGGTCAAGCTATACTGCTTATATTCAGAAAAATTTAAGGAGTGTCGCAGAGTGGACCTCTATGTTTCCCATTCCCAAATTCTCATATGATGTTGAACCTTTATTGTGCAAAGGCAGTGAGACACATGAAAAGTCAAATAAAGATCTTGATTTGACAAAATTTTGGATAAAATTGCACAGGCAGGTTTTGAATTAAGAAGCAACCTGAGAAAGATGGAACTAAATTGCTTGTCTCTTCACTGATTTTCAAGTATCTGAGCCTCAAAGAGCCAAGTAGCATTACAAGCTACAATGGATGGAACCAACCATATTAACCACAAGTTGGGAAACTATAGGTCAAAGTTGCATCAGACAGGCTGCAATGAGGCAGGTGTAAACAGAAAAAGAAAAGTGAGTGAATGAGGATTAAAGTCCATTCACCCTTAAAAAAACAAACTTTGAGAGTTCAGTCATGTCCTGGAGCAACATCTTGAAGAGAAAAGAGTTGTTTTCATCAATGAAATGAAGAGAAAAGAAAAAAATGTGATATTGATATGGCAAAAGATAGAACTGATAATTTCTCTTTCGAGGGGAGAGGTAGCATACACATGGTTGGACAGGAAATGATCCATGAATGCAAAGCACTGTACATGTCCAGTGCAGCAATGCCGGTTACAAGCAACCAGCTGGCAAGGACATAATGTTACACTCACCACTAAAAGTTAAAGTTTATTTAGAGCCCCTAATCCCTGTTACAGTCTCAAGGGGCTTTACAAGCCCCCAGTTTATAGAAAACAAAACGACACCCCCTGACCTGAACCCTCATAACGTGCAAGAGAAAACTCTAACAAAATCCTGGAAGCCCAAAGGGGAAAAATGGAAGAAATCTTGGGAAGGACCACAGAGAGGGGGAAGCCCCATCAAGGTTGGCCAGGGGTGCCACGGGTGCCAAGTGGGCAATTATTAGCTCTAATTAACTCAAATCAAATTACTAACACTAATCAAATAAAGTGTACCTCATAAGTAGATCACTTAGTGCTGTACAGTAACCAGCGTTTAGCCTATTCTAGTTCATTGTGGTTAGTGCTCATGTAAAACTTCTCTGTACATGCATGCTTGCACACGCAGTCATTGTAAGCATGCATGTCCTCTTTTCCTCTGTAACAGAAGTTTTGTAGAACTGCCAGTAGCTTGTTCACAAGAGGCACCGTATATTAAGATTGTTTTAATCCTTCATTTTACTCATGCAGATGTCACTGATGCCCAATACCATTAAGCACTATTTTCAGTTGTAAAGAAAGCACTTTATGTTTGACTGATGTGTTTGACTGTTCCATTGACCACTTTATAAAAATTAAACTTTATTGTGGTTCATCTTATAATGTGAAAACTCACATCTGTTGTATTTTTGCACTTTGATTACACACAAGTTCTGTCATAAGAGAAGAGGCCAGACCTACCTTGGAATTAAGTTGGAATAAGTTGGAATAAACAGGTTTCAGCTTAGGGTGTTTTCACACCTGAGTCCATTGGTGCGGTTAAATCGACCCGAGTGTTTTTCACGCAAGTTCGGTTCGTTTGGGCAGGTGTAAATACAGCAATCGAACTCAGATGCAGACCAAAATAAGTGTGTTGAGACCACCTTGAGACAGTGATCTCGGTGCTCTTCCAAATGAACTCTGCAGCAGTTCGATTACAGTGGGAACACAATCTGACCCAACAGACTCACAGTAACCATGCTATGCACAAAGGTAAGCTGAAAAGAACTCGTGTTGAGATGTTAAATATGTCTAGGTATATAATATCACCTAACCACGCTAACCTGATATGTCCTCTGAGAAGGACTTGTCGAGAGAATATGTCAGTGTATGTGATGAGAGCTCGCTGCCTTCTACTGAGGTATCCTGATGCAGCTCGTCTTCATAAAATGCAGAAGCACATTATTTCCGAGAGGTAGAATTGATCCATGTCCAAAGTGAATATTCTGCTGATAGCAAATCAACTGGTCTAACAACCAGAAAATTGCAACTGTTGTGATATGCATCCACATTGATGAAGCCGGTTACACTGACACTCAGGAGTTATCCGGCATGTAAATTCTGATCAATTAGAGAGCAGTCTCCTTGTGCAAGGCTTTTCATCACAAATTTTGGTCCGCATAAACTTTGCCGTTGTTCAATAGGGAATAACAAGGGCCCTCTTGCTGTGGGTGCCTCTTGCTGTGGGTCCAATGCTGCAGCCAACCACTATATTGAGTGCTTTGGCAGAACTTAGCTTATCTGTTTTTTTTACTCCGAAAGTTGCCTATAAGGCAGCTTCGTAACCCTCACCCAACCATAGCCTTAACTATAACGATTAGCCTGGGAGGAAGTACCACCTTACGGTCGAAAATGGTGGCAAAAAAAATGCACAAAGCGCAGAATTTAAGGGCCTAGCAACAGCTAACCTTAGCACGTAAAGCATGAACATACCTCATAAGCTTGCTCCACAGTATGATCGATGCTGTCTCATTGCTCGAAGAACAGTAATCCATAGTAAAGCATGTTCTTGTTTTGATCCAGAGGGTCCACAGATTTAAACCAGCCCCAATTATGTAATAATCCAAGTAAGAATGATACGGACTCCAACTGAATAAGGTCTCTTTTGTTTCGTGCATAAGACATTAAATGGAGTGGGGTTTCTTTGGGCTCCAAGGGATTGACGAACGATTTGACCAATCATGTTTGGTATAACCGAAATCAACTCCTCCTGAGCAAAACAAGCTTCACTCTTTTATTATTTAACTAGAAAACTAACACCTGTTGGTAATTCAAAATGTCTGGTACAGCAAAATATTAATCATGTTTGCGTTGAGTGTCCTCTAGTGAGCAAAATTTGCATGGCAACTATATGCATGCTTGTAGTGTGGGCGTGGGCATAATCCTTTAAGATAAATGGCAATAAATTTGAGTACTACATATTCAAATACTATTCAAATATTAAAATAATAAAGCACAGAAATTGTAATTGGATTATACAGGAATACTGACAGCTCTAGTTTTGGACCAAGGCGAACGGGCTTTTTTTAAAAATGTTACTTCATCTTTAGTGTGCCGAATCACAGCAACATAAATTTTCTAAATTTGTGAAGGCATTTATATTGCATTGAAGCAAGAATTTCTTTGTTAGCCTTAAAGGAACATCTTAATTGCTAAACAAGAAGATCCAGGTTGGCAGAACAGTAGTCAGTGTAGTCAGTAAATAGATCTGTGAGTATCAGTAGGAACACTCATCCATAGGCATGACGGCAGTTAATTTAGTATCACTTTATTCTACGAAAGCAGATGTTTCAACACTTGTGTGCCGTCTTCACAGCAACTGGAACTATGATTTCTTTCTTCCTTTCATCAGGCACAAAGTCAAAAGGCCTTAGGCATAACCTGCATTAGGAAACACAGTTGTGTCTACAACTAAACAACTGCTCTTCTTGTTAAAGGTCAATAATGGCTTAATATATTGGCAAACAGATCTATCGGTTTAACCTTTGCACACAGTTTGACATCATGAGTGGCCTGTTTCATACTCTTTACAACCGATGTGAGTGTATGATTTAGAAAGCCTGCAGCAAAAGCCAAAGCACTTCTACTAAAAACCTAACGATGCTCATCTTTTATGGATGACATTCCACTATTAAATAAATCGTTGAGGACGCAGGCACTGTGAAGTGAGTCAAGCCAGACACAGACACACACACAGGCACGTACACAGACACACACACACACACACACACACACACACACACACACACACACACACACACACACAGGCAAACATAAGGGAGCTAATAA
>OMKZ01026363.1:0-19231 GCA_900302535.1 Neoniphon sammara
ATCTATCTATCTATCTATCTATCTATCTATCTATCTATCTATCTATCTATCTATCTATCTATCTATATATATATATATATATATATATATATATATATAGATATAGATATAGATATAGATAGATATAGATATATAGATATATAGATATATATATATATATTGATTTAAGTGTTTAGTATCATTCTTCTTCATGTGGAGTTTCTATATCATTTCACCAGAGGGAGACTAAATCAAAAGATCTAGATTACACCACAGATGCGAGGCTTTGCCTGAATATGTCTTCGGTTTCAGAGACAACAAAACGTTACCATTAGGTAACCTTTGAGTCCGTGAGCATTTCTGTTATGCTCACTGTAATAAATTACAGTGGGCAATTTTTGTTGCAGCTTTGTTAAGTGCAAAGGCGTGTTTTATGGGTTAGGAAATCCAAGTCAGGAAGTAAGTGTCCTGATGTAGTGTGTGAGGAATCAATCATAAAAAGTTAGAAAATGTTTTGTTTGATGTTGCCGGATTGATGAGACTGGATTAATGCGTTGAAAGCTCTTTTTCTGTTTCTTTCAAGGGAACCGACAATGATGAACAGCCTGAAATAGTCGACATTGGGAAGCCACATACAGAGGCATTGGAGGAGAATGTGGACAAAGGGCTGGACTTGGTGTACTCCCTCAATGACAGGCCACCATGGTACCTCTGCATCCTGCTGGGTTTCCAGGTACAGTAATCCCATGAATTGCTTTGTCCAATATAGCAGTAGTCATTGTAGAAGTCTAGCATTGTGTATCTACGCAACCATTCTTCGTATCCTGTGTCATATTCTTTAGAAGCATCTACAGATAAGTCGCTGTTGCCTGATCAACCACCATTAAACCTGATATCAGCTAATCCACTGGCAAAAACAAAATATACTAAAGTAATTACTTGCAAAATGTTTCAGTGTCTGTGATGTACCAACATTTCCTTGATTTATTTGTTTAGTTATTACTGAAACTGTTTTTTATGCTTTCTATATGTGTTACTACTCCCTTATATATATTATTATATTCTGTTATCAGGGCTGTTTTTTGTATTGACACATTATTATCTTTCACTTTCGATGCCTTGGTCCATAGATTAATGTGCTAGGATAAGAATACTGTAAAGTGTTATTCATTGTTGCTAGCATTCGGTTAAGAAAATAATTTGCTTTAAGGCCTTGTGGATAATGAAGAAGATCAGAAGGTCATGGGTTTGAATTCGGGTTTCAGCAACAATCAGTACTTGCATAATAGCCATAATACCCATGATGATGTTCTCTACTGTGATTATGAGTACTTGGCATCATTTATCATATTATGCTGTTGCATTGTCATGCCAGTAATGGGTACATATACATTCACACCACAAGAGGAAGAAATAAGGGAGACCACTTTGAACCGGCTCCTTGATCACTGTTGCTAGCTGAATCTCTGTCCTCTGGCCTGACTGACTTTTGAAGGGTTATGCAAACAAACAACATATAAACTCAACTGAGAATTTTCCGCTGCTGATAGGCGGCTGTTAGAAAAATAGCCATTATGCAACTACAGAGAACACAAGAAGCAACTATTTCCCAAATGAGACTTGTTCAAAGCCGGTTAGCCGTTAATGGGTTTTGAAGCAGTGCATGACTTCTCTGTTGTCTGGCTGCTGAGGTCCAAGATACACAAGCTTCCCATTCATTGCTGTACAAAGTTCCACATTATTTACAGCTTCTTTCGCGTTCACCTCAATTTCCCTCTACATGGTGGCGTCAATATCCTAAAGGTTGGAGGCGTGAGCAAATGGCTGGAAGGTTGCCCGTTTGAAACTCCAATCCATCCGGGAAAACCTGAGCAGGGAAAGTGAAAACAAAAAAGTCCAGCGTGCCTTCATTGCTCGTGAAGATATACATTGGCCAACATTTAAAGAATGTGGTCGCACTGGGTATCTTCTAGGGTATGAATGTATTTGTTACTGTATTAACAAGTCACAGACCTTAGAAAAAGCAGTGTGAGTGTAGCAAACCTTACCCAGAAAACAAAAGAAAATTCACCTCGGCCTTGTCTCAATCCAATCTGATTATTTCAGTAAACCTCACTCCACCACTCCATTGCTGAAAGGCTCTCTACTTACTTATTGGCACTTATCCTCTTTACCTCAGACAGGGCATAAGGCATCAATCATGGTCGTTCACTTCATTAAAAGGTAACTATGGGAAGTACTTTTCCTGAAAGCTGAGTCCTTATTGATAGCTTTGTAATGTTTGGGTGCCTTAGTATCTAACATTTTTTATAAATATTGTACATTTATCTGATATATAAAAGAAAAAATAAATATGCAATGTTTGAATTTGAATTTTAAAAAAAAGAAAAAGAGATATGCCAACTGTTGGATGCACTTATCCAAATCATTTTCTAGCACCACGAGTGTGTGCATTTTAGTGTGACTAGCCCCGGTGGAAATCCCAAACCCTGGAAATGGTTGTGCTAAACACTGAAGAATGCTTAAGTGTTTTCAGGCTCACGTAAACAGGAAGTATACTGCGTATATTCTCTCATTGTTATTCCAGCCCATTCAACATAGAAATAGAGTATCTAGTGAATACACAGTTGACATAAAGTAGTTCCTAGGAGAGGACGTTGTCATGTAAACTCTCAGCCACTGTGCTGACAGAGGTCGAAAGTGCTCACCTTGAGGATAGGAGACATCTGACCTGGTGGCCAACACATTAATGGGAAAAGTGAGAAATGCAGTCTTTGAAAGAATGTGCAGTATTTAACACATCCATGTCTCTAATTTTGGCACACTAAGGCATATGTGTGTTACTCTTCAGCGCCCGTCAGATACAAACCTTGTATCTCCACAGTGACAAGGTTTCTGGAACAAAGAGAAACAGACTTCTTTTTGACCTGATGACTATACATTTTTAGCATTATCTTACTGGGTCTGAGAGGGTTTCCTCTCAAAATGTGAAAATCATCAACATTGGAGATGTGCCATTTTCACAATAGTGATATGTTATATCAACATTTGTTGCAAATACAATAGCATACTGTAGAACAAAGCTTGATTGTCCATACAAGGAAACTCGGGTCTCACTCAGGATTCAAAAGTGACATCAGTGCTTGATAACACATTCAAATCCTTAAAGGAATACTCCAACTTTTTTGGCAAAATACCCTTTTGCAGACTTAGCCAGAGTGAGACAAGATGTTCAATACCATTTTCACCTCTGTATGTCCATTGGTTTGATTCCTATGTGTAGCATTTTGTGTTAGCTTAGCATAAACACTTGAAACCTACAGGAGTCATTAGCCTACCTCTGTCAAAGTGAAAAAGTAAACTTTACAGCGATTGTGAAGATGTCTTATTTACACAGTGTATCATGTGTATTTGAAATACATGTCTTGGGAATTAAAAAAAAATGAGAGTCGTTTTAGGAGAAATTATATGGTAGGAAGTATAACCACTGAACCATCTAACTTCCCTGACTCCTGTAGACTTCAAGTCTTTATGCTAAGCTAACACAAAATGCTAACCATTGGAACCGAAGCAGTGGACATACAGAGGTGAAAATGGTATCGAACATCTTGTCTCAGTCTGGGTAAGTCAGAAAAAGGGGATTTTGCCCAAAACATTGGAGTATTCCTTTAAACAAAACTGTGAACATAAATAGATCCTCTCAACATACTGGAGAACAACGAGTGCAGTTATACTTTGCAGGGCCATAAGGCAGGCTGGGATTTGGGATGCCGAAAGAAAAACCTCTCATAGATTCTTGGATACCCACAGCACCAGCTGGTCTGACTTGTGTGCTTTGTCCATACTGGATACAAACACAGCTCATTCATTTTTCAAGATGGTTAGCTAGATATTCTGCATTTATTACTGTAAAAACAATAATATTTTTATGTTCCATTATGTTTGTAGATACCTATCAATACATATTTAAAATTTCCTCAGTCATAATTGAGGAAGCAGTTGTGTTTACGGCTCAGTTGCAGATCCTGCAGCACTTCCTTCTGTAAGCCACGCCCCATTCCATTTTGGCTCGATTGCTGCACTGCTTCGACTGAAATGCAAAGCCGTCACAATGACATTAGCAGAAATGCAATGAGGTGCTTAGGTTTAGCCCACTCAGAAGAATATAATAAAGCTGAGAGGACTGCATTTCAGGGTGGCTTGCTTTCACTTCTGATGCGATTTCATTTCGTTCTTTAAATGCAAATTCCAACTCATTGTTTTTTAACATAGAGATAAAGTGACACGTAAAACACCGCAGCAATGAAGATTTTGTATTTCATATTGACTCGTTTTCTGTGCATCAGTGAAATTAATGTGTGCATTGCATTTCACTTTGTTCCGCTGCATCAACTCGTCCTCATAGTTGATGGCAACTGAAACTGAGACGCCCTGCTATATAAAACATAGTTTTGACTAATATTTTTGCTTTGTTTTCTATCAGTACCAATACTTTGAAGTAAAAGCTGCTAGTGGATAGCCAGTGTTTCTCTTCTTTTTATTTATTTATTTTTTTTTAGTATTCATTCTGGTATTCACCCTTTAAATTTGACTGTTTTAATGACTAGTATTCAGGGTTCACCCCAAATTTTTACACAATCAATCTGTTGTTCTCAGCTTAGCATGCACGCCCACACACCGACACACACATAGCATGAGACTTTTGTGCTTTCATATCAGAGTTGTACACAGGTCGATCGTCCCACTGGGAGAACTCCCTTTACTCCAGATGGCTGGTCTGGCCCTGATGATTGCTATTGTTGATGGACTGGGCTCCATCCCTCAGTAGGGGGCTGTGGGGTCAAAACCATTTCAGGAGCTGCCAGCACAGTGCAGTATCACAAACAGTCTGATTCACATGGATTTTTTTTCTCTCTGTCTCCGCCCGTCCGCAACCTGTTAGGATCACTAATGGCTTAGGTCTGGAGATGGGTCAATTGTACAAATATCTTGGCATTGCTTAGAAGCATCCTCTCCGTCTCCTCTGCTTCTCCCAAAACAAAATACTTTTTTATCCCCCTCCCTCTCCCTTCCAGTTTCCCGTCAGGAGGCATTTTTTATTTTGCTACTCTGCCATTATAAATAAGATGTTTTTAACTGACTTGCCTGGCTAAATAAGAGGGTTAAATAGCACTTCCAAAAAAGGTGAGGCAGGTTTCACTAAGGATTTCACATATGAAGATTTCACAAATTTTACCCATGCCTTAAGTGGAGAAAAGGAGTGAAGTGGGCAACTTTGACTGACCAATATCTTTTTTTCCTTTTTTCAAATTAAAAACTAGATATTTCACGGTAACCCTAGGTGGCACAAGTAAATGTATTCAAAATAGCAAACACGTGCAGGCACATACTCACTGTCTTTCTCTTCTGTGTGACTGGGGTAACCTCGGCGTCAACACAGAGAGTATTCTTGTCACACTGATGTCTACAGTAAACTGTCAGCAATACCAGGTTGTTGGTTCAAATTCCAAATATGTGGAACCTTGACCTTTATTCTTTCGTCATTTTCTACCTTGAGAAGCAGAATGAATGAGATAAACTCTGACTCCTCTCTAGTCAATTTATTCTTCAGACAACAGAGCATACAACTGATACATAAGGGTCTGGATGCAGCATGTTTGTGTCTTGTGGTCGAAACTAGAAGCTTCTCCCCTCTAATTCCCATATCAAGGTAATCCTGGTACGAGTGCTTGTGGCTAACAGTTGTCAATTAACAACCTCTTTCTATGCAAGAACAATCCAATTACTCATACTTATGCATGCAGACTTACTGGCATGAACAGGGCAGGATGGTCTCTCTCTTTCCTTACTTTCCATGTTGTGCATATACTGTATATACTGCCTGATACAGATTAATATGTTTCCTGATTATATTTATTAAGTATAGGCAATGCATTGATTATGTAATTACAATTTCCTTCAACAGAACTTGTGTCAATTCAAGATACAGAGTTAGTCATGTGGCATGTGAACAGCCCTCTTTATTCCTGCAAAGGTATCCTCGCCCAGTTTCTTCAGTACTGAAACTGACCTTGGCTTGAGGTATCTTCCTCTGATTTCTAAGGACTTTGAGGTTGGGAACTTCTCCCATCAATCTGTGGAGGCCCCAACTGTCTGTCTGAGATTTATTTGCTTTTTATTTTGTTACAGTTCTTTTGGATCAATAACAAATCGCATTCCTCCTTGTCCCATCCCCAAACCACACACACACACACACACACACACACAAAACACACTTTAGTAGGAATGTCCAACTTGCAACGGGAAGAAAATGTAGTTTATGGAACTTTTAGTCCTGTTTTTGAAAAACAGAAAACGCAATACTTGGAGCTCTATTTTCAACCTCGTGTTAGGCACTTACCCATTTTTATGCCAGTGAGTTCAAATTTTGTCTGGCATTAACCTTGTTTTGAGTGTTTTTGCTGGTTTGGGATTTTCATGGTGTAAACCATGCCAGAGCCAAGATGAGTGCAATTACGCAGCTGGGTGTGTTTTTTATCCTTATCGCTGCCACTGTGCAATACTGCTATCACTCTGGCATTAAATAACTCTTTTGCTAACCACTAGCAGGTCTTAGAGAAAATGATAAGTGCTGTGCTAAGACACGCTGGCACAGAGCTCTCCAAAATCACACAAACCGCTTCATGAATGTGCTGCTTGCTTGTTTCACAATGACATAAATTCTTCAAGCAGCAGAGACATCTACTTGCGCTGGCACTGCTGCTACTACTGGGAATGCTCCCAATGCTGAGTCTGTACTGGTTTAGATTAAGGGCTGATTCTTACCTGTATCTGTGCCCCACTGCTGCCTGTAGGATGGATGATGGCCTTCTCTTATGGTAGATCTAATTTCTACAGCCATCTGAAGGCAGCAGTCCTGGTAGGCTGGACTATAGTTTGAGGGAAGTGATGTGCATTTTCAAAGCACCTTGCAATTACGTACAGGTTATCCAAGGTGGATACCTAGATTACATCTTATGCAACCATGGGCATTTCTGAGAAAGACAGGAAACACAGAGCAGAGAGAGAGGCAATGACTCATAAGTGCGTGGTACACACTCCACACGGTGATCACCGCGGTGCCCTGGTTGTGTGTGCTTTAAGCAAACTCCAATTTCCACATCTTGGTCTTGAAATTGAAATAACAGGTTAGCCTACTTCAGTCAGAATGATGAGTTGTCAGTTTATACCGTCATGTAAACAGCAGGGAACCACCAAATGATGGAAACAAGTTTTAATGGAGTACAAAGTTTGTTGTAACTGGAATTATGTGAATGATTGACATCACCATCATTATGCACCGAAAATAAAACATAAATTAAACAGCGATATATTTGTGCAGCATAAAGTCATATTGGGTGCTGTACAGCCTTATTGGGATGCCATATATTCTGCACCTCCCAGGCAGGAACACTGGTTTCTCTTTGGAGAAGCCAGTCTGATCTCTTCCAGGGCATCACAGAGGGTAGTGCACTGTTTTTAAAGGGAATTTTTGATTTGATTGGCCTTTGATGAAGTCTGCCTAAACTCTGCCTCTGTATTGCCTCTAACTCTGTATTCCTTCTTCTGGCACTTAAACGCTGGCTCTAACCCCATTTCCGCAGTCAATGCCAGGATAGTACTTATCGCTGAGAAAATCCCAGTCATCAAAATTGCGACATTGCTGAATAAATTAATAGGGGAGGATCGAATTGATGTGTTTCTCTCTCTGTTTGCATCTGACTCCACAGCACTACATCCTTGCGTTCGGCGGCATCATTGCCATTCCCCTGATTCTGGCTGAGCCCCTCTGCATAAAGGACAACAACGCTGCCAAAAGCCAACTCATCTCCACCATATTCTTCGTATCGGGATTATGCACCCTGCTTCAGACTGCTGTCGGTACCAGGTATTGCTTTCTTATCTCTGACACGGGTGCCATCATTCACAGTTGATAAGAATGAGTTCATGGTCAGCAGAGGCAGGAAAACACCCACCCAGCCACTGACAGTAATAGTACACTTATCTTGACACACATACACACACACACACACACACACACACACACACACACACACACACACAAATTTTAAATGTAAAACTTAAGTCATGACAACTGCTGTGTTGGCTGTATTTGTAATTCCACTTTAAGCTATATCTGTTCCACCGTTACATAACGATGCTTCTCAGCAACAATAGCAACAATAGCAATAATATCATATTTTATATGATATTAAATGTAAAAAAGTTATCTTCACTCATTAAAAGATGTGGATCATAATTTTGATGGATGAAAAATGATGAGATGCTGAGATGACTTTCCTGAGGAAAACTGTACAGCAGAAACACACGTCACCCACAAGCTGCAACGTGTCAGAAAAAGATTTAAAAACCTGATGGTGTGACCATATGCAAGCTTTTCACTGATTTATTCAAAGTCTTCCCTTCATTAGAAACCCTTTCATTGCCATTAGATATGCATTATATGACTGTAATGTGAGAAAATGGCTTTGTTACACTGAGGCAACACTGTGCAGCAAAAGCAGAAGAAGATGAAAATTGCAGAAAGTCCCTCAGAGACACTTTTTATTTTAATTTGCACATTATATGCATGAGGGTATCGTAGCACTGTTGAAGAAGAGCCACTATTTAGCTCCTTACTGAGGATTAAGTGAATTTAAGCTCTCAAAGCCCCCTGCCCCCAAAACCCCTTCCAAATTCTCTCTCACACACACACACGCACACACACTTCCTTAACACTGCACCCTGTGATGGTTTAACCAGTTTTATGTCAGAGGGAAAACTTATTGCTGCACACATCATTTTAAACTCTGGTTCACTCTGTCAGTGTTTTAAACTACATATGTGTGAATGTCAGAGGAAGATTTACTTCTTATAAGGTAGCCTAAGGGGCTTCTTTACCACCAGGACCACAACAAAGAGGGTCTTATGGAGCGAGCATACGGCTCTGCTTCCTCAGACCAGACAAAGCGGTGTTAGACTTAGCTGTATTTGTAACACCTTGAAGGTACAGGTCAGCTAAACTCATCTGGAGACCCCTCTAGCAGTTCATTAGGAGATAATGCTGTGAGTCAGTCTAATACCCGGCTCTACATGACACTAATACTGTAAATAAGATTTATCCTTCAGGATCAGTTCTAAAATAGTTTTTCTTAATGCCTATTGCTGTCCAAAGTTTACATGGCTTAAATCATGGTTTAGCTTCTATAACAGAGTTGTATTTATTTATTTATTTTATTTTATTTAAATGTTCTTTATTTAACCATGACTAGTGCTCTTATTGCTGAGCTGACCTGTTTCTCGTCTAACACATCTCATGGTACCGTTGATATGACAAATAAACTGAACTGAAATCCTGGGAACTATTTGGCAGTTTGATAGGAAAATTGTTTTGAAACGGCTGAACAAACCTCTTACTTGGTGAAAGCTCCCACCACACCCAAACTGCAACTCCATCTCTCTTACACACAAACACCCACGCACCTTCCTGCCCCCTCACTACTGTTGCAACAGTATGCCTGAACTAATACCAAATGTTTTTTGTTGAATTCCCCACCTACACAGTTTGGCAAAGCCGGCTTCTTCTGCTTAAAGGGACAGGAATGGGATGCCAGCAGACATTTTGACATTGAATATGTGATGATACAATGGCGCCGGCATTGAAAATCATTGAAAATCCCCTGTAGCATTCAATATAAGTCGAGACAATGGCTGCAGTCGCCCAAAGCTGCATTGTTTTGTAAAACTGAGGGCTGAATATCTTTCTGTGATCAGCTGAGTTTCCAAACTAATAGGAATCTTTCATTTCATACTGTGGAAGTGTTGTGCTGATTTTGCTTCACTACATCACTTGCTCTGAAATGCTTCCTGTAAGAAGCTTTCTGAATTGTTATTATGGGAGTAATTTCACTTTTACATCAGACATGATCCAGTCCAGTCGCCCAGTGACCTCTGACCTTTGACATTCTCATCATATTGATCCACAGGTTACCGATCCTCCAGGGGGGGACGTTCAGCTTCATCACTCCGACACTAGCCATCCTTGCTCTGCCCAAGTGGAGGTGCCCAGCCCCAACTGCACCTGCGATGGTGCCCATTCAGCCCCAAAATGCCACTGGCTCCCTGAAAGTGGAAAATTCGGATGATCTCTGGATGTCGCGAATGCATGAGGTACTTAACACACTTAAAGCAGCTACAAGGATTTTTTAACTGCTTATGAAACAGTCTTAATTTAATATGATGCCTCTATATGACCTACATAAGCAAATGAGACCATCAGCGAGAACATTGGCTATTTCTATATAGTTATTCTAAATGTCTGCCACCAGGTCGGATTCCCCGTAAAATCAGACGGAGCAATTTAGGGCATTCAGACCGGAAGAGCCTATGTTTACATTACATGTAGCATTGTAGCATGAGGGAGTGCAAAGATGTTACTAGGATGACAGGAGGATATTTCTCTTAGTTTGAGGATGTTAAAAGTAAAATTAGACTTGTTGTCGGCTTCCCGACTCGTCTTAAAAAAGATGAGAGAAAAAGAGAGAGAGCATGCGCGAGCTGCAGTGGTCGAGCGAGCTAGAGAGTGAATGAAGAGTGCGAGCAGCGGTGGCGAGAACAAAGCAATTGAATCAAATAAATAAAAGGTTATTTTCTGATTGTTTCATGGTGATTACATTCTAAAGCACAAATAAACACGTCCACACCTCCGCACAGCCCTGCAGGAAGGTGCCGCAAAACAAAGCTTTCTTTGTTTCACTATCATCATATTACAGTTATTAATCTTACGAGGCGGTAGTGCTCATGGGAAATGCAGTCTTCATCAGAAACACTACCGCTTTTGTCCACAGGGGCCGCTAAAATCAACACAAAATGAAAGTTCCTTGTAGCTGCTTTAATTATGCCATTTGGTGGATGTTTTCATCAAAAGCCCCTTCAGTACTGTAAGTGCCCTCTGTGGGATTTAAATCCGTCACCCTAGCAGTGCTGGCACCATTCTCTACCGTCAGAGGCACGTCTTAAACCTATGAGGAAATGTAGACAGGATTAAAGTGAACAAAGAAGTTTCTGCATCATTTGTCACCATTTGTCTTTCATATGATGACAGAATTAGTTGCATGGCTCATGGCATCCTGCTGAGCCTGTCTGGATGTACGTGCCAAGTTTATGCAGGATCACACAATATTTTCCAAGTTCAGAGATAAAGAATTTGCCCAAATTTTTTGGCAAGTTATCGGGTATTACTCACTTGTATCAGCAAATTAAATTAGATGGATTAAAAGTCACATATTTTTCAGTTATCAGGATTTTACATTTGAATATACTGATCATCAGAATAACATCTTTGAATTTAATGAATTTATGGACAATGGATAATATTGGACACTAACTGGTTGAAAATACCATATCCTCTTGTTCAATTGATCAAATTAAAAGTGTTGAGAGAAAGCTTTCAGTTTCAAATGTGGCAAACTTGCCTGGCTAGAGGGATTCCAGTAATTCTTCAGTAAGGGGAGCCAATCAGGATCCAGTCCAGTTATGTGTCAACTGGAGTTGGTCCAAAGAGGATCTTTCTCTGTTCAGTGGAACCTCTCCAAAAACAAACAAACCCTAAAACTTGATTAAATAGTTTCGATCAATGCAGTATGTACAGAATGTAAGGTAGAGAACTTCCTGTAAGGTAGAGTCCTGTAGTAGTTCCCCTTTAATTTAGTCTTGGCAAGGGTTTATATTTGAGCCTACAGTGTGACTCAAACTCAGTCAGCATTTGGAAGTCATTTTAGTTAATGAATACATTTTCCCACTAAGCATGTCAGATATTTTGTAGCCATATATCTATTGCCTGTCAGTACACTCTTGCACAAACCCTCTTTCCCAGTGTCAACATATACCTCGGTTACAGATGAATGCGTCTAAATCAGGGACTTCAAAGTGAGACTTAATCATACATTTAATACCGCATGGCACTGCTTAAGAGAGACTGATGAGCTTTAGCAGCTGGCTTGGACTGAGTGGTGTTTGTTCCCCTTGAACACACATGTTCAGATTGTTTTCTGACTGCGTAAGACTTTTGACAGTCTTGAAAACACAGGTCCAGAAATAAAATCTAATTCTTGCAGAAGGTAAAAGTGACAGTGTGTGAAGTAGTTTTAATCAACCTATCATCCATTTCAAAATTCATCCATACCTGCACAGAAATAAACAGATTTTGCTCACATCACACAGCGCTCAAAATGAAATTAAAACTTTTTTTTGTTTGTTTGTTTTTTTATCCAGAGAATAAACATACATGCTCTTTGTCAGCAATAGCCTACTTTATTTATACAGTTAAAATTACTCACAGTGGGTATCCATCTAGTATCTGCACAGTCTTCATGCTCCGCTGGGGCTGCTGGGGGCTGCATGCCTTTCAACACCACAAGTGGCAACTGCCAAAAGTGTGTATGAAATGTGGATTCAAGGCTGTTGTAACAAAATTCTGTCTGTCACATTTGAATATATCAATTGCCGGCTCAAATGAAATATTAGAATGAGCAGTGACCTGAGATACGACTCGAAGGAAGGTTTAGGCATAGTTTAAACGGTTAAATGGTTTTAAAGTAATCCCTTTATTTAAAAAAGACAACCTAAAAGATGCCTCCACCCCACTGTCTTCTTTGATGCTTAATTGAGTGACGAGCAAAAATTGCATGTGTCTCTAAACTGCATCTCTCGTGCCTTGCTGTCCACAGATCCAGGGGGCGATCCTGGTGTCCTCTCTGCTCCAGATTTTCTTGGGCTTTTCTGGGCTGGTGGGCCTTGTGCTCAGATTTATTGGCCCGCTGGCTATTGCTCCCACCATCAATCTCATCGGCCTCTCACTATTCATTGAGGCCGGGAAGAAGTCTGGAGGCCACTGGGGAATAGCGGCACTGTGAGTGGAAGGTGTTTTTCAGATCACTGTGTCACGTGACCAGTGTTGCAGTGAGGGTTTAGCCAAGGGTTGGTATTACGTAAAAGAAGGGCAAGCTTGGCTTGAAGTCCTTTGCTACAACTGTGTATTTTCCTTTGTTTACCTATTTATTTGTGTGCTTGTTTGTTTACCTATTTGCCTTTGTTCTGCTAATATATCTATCAATCAATCCATCAAACTATCTATCCATCTATCTAAAATGGGAAAATTAAAAGTAAAAAGTGAAACCCAAACTGGCCATAACAGAGGGATAAAATACCCAAATAAATGACAATAAATAAAACAAATGAAAATATTAAATTCAATGTTAAATGAGGCCAAAATTACACCAGGATTATGGGTTTGGTGAGAGTAAAAGTGTGTTTTATGAAGAGATTTAAAAGGTGACCGCCACTGGCCTGATTTCCTCACGCAGGTTATTCCTCAACCCTGAGAGTAAAGGTTCAGTATCCTTTAGTTTTCAGTCTAGAATAGGCTGTAAGGATCCTGCACACCATCACTTGATCACCATTACTTGATTTCAAAGAATGATGCTAGAGGAAAGGCTATGAGGTCACAAAAGTTGATAGGGTTCATCCTCTGGGTAGCATGAATGTGCTTTCCAAATTTCACAGCAATCCACCCAAAAAGATTTTGAGACCTACAGGTGGTGCTACAGGACGGTCATATGGTCATCAAAATCATAGAGAAGCTTTCATAAGTAGAATTGCTCTCACCAAATATTATGTCACTAGTGACATTTTGTGGTAGCTTGTGCGCAAGGAAGTGTGACATTTTGGCCTGAGGGTGGTGTGACAGGAAAGGTCAAGAGGTCACCAAAACATGACAGGGTTCACCCCCTGGGCAGCATTTCATGGCAATCTGCCAAATAGATTCTGAGAGAGCAAATTTGACATTTTGCTCCAAAGGTGGTGCTAGAGGAAAGGTTAGTAGATCACCAACATTAACAGGGCTCATTCTTTGGGGAGCATGAATGTTCTCACCAAATGTCATAGAGTCAGGGTCACTGAAATCAAGAGGAATCTTCCTTTTAGGAGTATGAATGCACTCATCAAATATCAAGCCAATCCATAAATTAGATTTCATATCTTGTGTACAAAGTTGACATTTTGGCCTGAGGGTGGCCCAAGAGGAACGGTCATGGGGTCACCAAAATTGAATGACTTCATTGTCCGGGAAGTATGAAAGTACTCACCAAATTTTATGGCAATCTGCTGATTAGATTTCAAAATATGTTACCTTGGAGTAAAGTGTTGAATGGGTGGCCATATGGTTATGTTTTGTATCCACAATTGCAAGAAGTTGATTTGAGACAGTTATTTTTCCAGAATTTTTTGACATGAAGGATAGTTTTGAAATAGGGAAGTAATTTTGTGGGCACAATGGATCAAGGGCGGGGGTTTTTCTGTGGCTGTACACTGGTTGTTTTGAAGTAGTTGGGAACGCAGCCAGTAGACAAAGAGGTGCTTATTATGGAGAGCAAATGGGCCAACAGAATCAGGAGAAATTTGGTTTGAAAGGTAACTAGAGGGCTAGATGACACCCATAAACATGATAGTATCTCAAAGGTCAAGGTAAGGTAGTGGGTGAAAATTGGCACAGGGCATCCAAAGGTAAGCAATTAACATTAACAAAAGTGACAGAAAGTCAGTAAAAGTCAGTAAAAAATGATAGTCAGTAAAAAATTATAAACTTTCACATCAGGATTGCATAAGGCAAAAACACTAGGAGAAACCAGGTTTATTAGTCGCACAGTAGTCTGAAATAAAAAAAAATCTATTTTGTTGAGGGGTGGCCATCACTTCAGAGAAATAATTTGTTCTTGCATCTTCAACTTTGTTGCTATAAGTAATACGTAGGTCTTTTATAGATAAGTAGTGAACTTGAACCCCTGACTCTTTCCACATCTGCTCTCCTCTTCAGTCATAGCTCATGAGAGAGCAGTGTTGAACATGCCAGGCTCTTTGGCCTGGCTCAAAGCCCAACCAAGGGGTTGTCTAAGTTCCTGCTGCAGGGAGGCAGGGGGAAATGGTATCAGTTGAGGAGATGGTGGTCTGCAAGCCCACATATTCCTTACCTATACATCTATCTATACACCCATGTACTTGTTTGTGTGTCAGTTTATATTTACATATGTGGGATGATAGTTTACAGAAAGAACTCAGAGGTTTTGATTGCTCTGGGTAAATCAAGCCTAAGCAGTTTAGGAGTACATATGGAGTATATGGGGAGTACATAACGTAGTACATATTTCCATGCAGAACATACTTAAAATGTAGAATTTGTGAGGTTAGCAGTTGTTACATCCATTATCAGTCTTTAGAGTTTGGAGTGCAACTCCATACCTTAGATTGGTGTCCACTTTGGATTGGGACAACAGGCAAGACCCAACAACTTAAAAGGGTGTGTAATTCATAAATTATGTATTTGGAATAAACGCACCTGCACACCCACACACACCCAGACAGATACTTAACCACCAACACCAACACCATCCCCAACCGAAAACCCCACCCTAAAACCAAACACTTCATCCTGTCAACTCTGATTCACCACAACAGAATCAAATGGGCATGGTTCCTGTGAAGAAAAACATCTGCACTGATTCGGCATGTCTTGGCTTGCCATCTCTTTACATGTTTGTCACCCTTTTGTATTTGTAGTAAATCTCTTTTTGTCGCTTATCTTAATCTACCTAATCTACTCAAGCACTGCTGCCGCACTTGCTAACTCATACTAGCTGTCCTTTCATTTACCTTTGCCTGTGCCCTGCCCAGCCCTATAAAATTTATCTTCATTTACTGCCGCCATCCCAAGATAATGTCTGACTAAAGTCATTACATTGAGTGAACCTTGTGGGTTTTAAAAGGGTCAGCACATCCAGCTCCTGCTGCCATGTCTGGTGGTAATCAGCCACATCCTTATTAGCCTAGTGCCCTTCTCCACCCAGCCCTCTCCACACAGGACATCCAGCAGCTTACAAGAGCTGAGGCATTGGCTCACTTATGGTTGTAATTCCACTATCCTGGTACACAAATGTACTCAAGACTGTCCCATTATGTCATGTGCAGGGAAAGGATGAAGCAGTTCATTTCCAAAACACTATCGATCCAATTTACAGTAAAGACAGGGAAAAATAAACAAATAAATAAATCAATCAAAAGCTCCAATCTGTTATTCACACCTTTAAAATTTAGAGAGCGGACTGTTACTCTGATTATTTGGTCAACCATGGACTTACTATCCTCTTATAAAAGATTTCATTAAAATTTAGCTAACAATTATTTCCTATTTCCAGGTTAGTTTTTTTCTAATGGTGAATTGAAACTCTTCATTAATATCACATACATATTGAAGGACTTTATATTCGAAACACTGCTGGAGAACACAGATGGCTAATAGACTGGATAAATCAGATCTTCACCTCCCACTCCACTCACCCCCCTCCCAAAAACCTCCTCATCTTCTCCCTTTACTTCTAAAATGAGCCTTTTAGCCTTTCCTTAACCTTTTTCCCCTGGGTGTGAAATATTTACCTTAGCATGTTTCCTGCAGGAATTTGCTCGTATTTGCTATTTGTGTCTGGGCAGTCCTCACTATTTGTTCAATATGAGCCTATTTTACTGCTGCACTTACTTTGTTTGCGCTGAACAAGTCAGCTTAATAACTGAAATGTAACTATTTCATTGAGATCATGGTTGGCTCATCAAATGGAAAACTGCCACTCATCCCTACCTCACTAGAATAGAATAGAATAGAATAGAAGTTTATTCTGAATCTGAGTAATGCATTTATGCCAACATTCATGCATTGTGTTGAATGTAGGGCTACATTCCCTTTTTGAAATGTTCTCAAACCAATCAAATCAAAATACAAACACAGCAGATACTGGAAACTGCAACCAAATATTGCAGTAAAAAGTGATGTTGCACCATTCCCTTCTCCAGCCTCTGGATGGTATTTCATGCTGTACAACCTTTGCAAAATGTTTCCTAACTTTTCAGTTATTGCTTTTACCATGCTTGTTCTGTTCCGCTCCATTATCAATTTCATGATGACATGAATTATGCCCCATATAACATGACATGTTTTCACTTGTTCTAACTGTTGCGAGCAGAGATGTATGAAAATATGCCACACTTAATTACAATCACATTAATATCTGTGAGTAAATGCTAGGCCTTAAGGAAAACAACCTGACTCATGTTGACCTGTCTCCTGTTTTCCCACAGAACAGTCTGTCTGATCCTCCTGTTCTCTCAGTATCTCAGCAAAGTCGATGTTCCAATGATTGCTTACAAGGATAAAAAGTGGAAGGTTTTCCAGTACCCTCTCTTCAAGCTTTTCTCCGTGAGTTTCCAATAATATTCAGTGATTCATATGTTGAGTGAGTTTCATGAGCCCTGAGCCCCTGAGGCCTGTTAAAAACTCCACTGTCATATCTCAAAACTACCTGGGGCATCTGTGAGAAAATAAGTATTCTTTTCTCCATTCACAAAAAACCTTTGTGCAGATGCAGTGTTTCCATCCAACATCGCTGATAATTACCTTTCACTGTTGCCAAAGTATTGCACAAGTATCGCAGTGCCATGCTTAATGTACAGAAATTGCATGCACTGGATGACTTAAAAAGAGAAAGAAGAAAAAAGGTAAAAAAGGAAAAAGGAAAAAAGGTTTACATACATGGTCTTGCACAATAGAGAACATGATGAAGAAAATTTCATGAGGACAAGGTAAAAGTAAAAAAGCTCTTAAATTTCATTTGGGGTGTGTAAATGTTTTGGTTATGGCTAATGTCATGGAGGTCTGGAATGGAAAGCCCCCCTCACCACCTAAGACAATCTATGTAGGGCCAGAGAGCAAAGAAGAATGCAAGTGAAATGTTGAATTACATGAAACGACCTCAGTGAAATAAAACATTTTTGAAAGCTCAGCCACTGCTCTCTTCAGTCCATGTCATCTTCAGTGATGCCCACATGGCAGTAAATCATCTGACAAAAATAAATAGATATTTTTGAAAAGTGAGAAGGTTTAGGATCCTTTCTTTGATTTTTTGCCTCGAGCAAATGCAAGCCTGTTCAGTGTCTTTTGAAGAATTATGCTGGTCCCATTTCTGAACCCATCAACCATGACTGTTTCTGGACAGCATAGAGATTATAGGTACTAACTGTCAGGGAGAGATCCACTGTTGCCTCTGGTGATAGACAAGTACAGAGAATGTTTTTTTAAACCTTTATTTATCTAAGGCTGGGTTTTGCTGTGTACACACGCCTCACATTTGTACAGCTACAAACATCGTCACCAGTGAGCTTTCCAGGACAACCACAAGCTTCGACACTTCGCTATCGAGCTACTAGACCACTACAGGGTTTAAGGGCCTGATGTCAAGGACGTTTCTGCAGGCTCACACATACAACACTGCTTCATTAAATTCTGTGAATTTAGCGCAAGCTCTGGCTCTGAGATTATGTGTATGCAAATGTTAAGTTTAGGGTTACAGGTTATAGTTTCAGCAATTATAATTTAGGCTAATGTTAAACAACCAAATCATTTTGGTTAAGGTTAAATAAAAAATTTTGGTTGTGCATAGCTCCTTAAGATTTCCCCTTAAGTAGTTTCAAAGTTAGATTTTTTTTTGACAATGTCACATTCATATTCTATATCTGCAGGTTGTAGCTTCACTGAAGTTACATCACACTTACTGTATATTGAGTGAAATATTCAAAGCCAAGATGCCATTGTTTCATGGCTGCAGCATTATATCAAATAGAAAATATCTAGATGTCTTGTGCATCATTTTATACACATTTCCCTGTAATCCAGTGGCACATATTTGGTATCTTTGGAAATCTTGGGATCTCCACTAGAACTTAAAATAAAGTTCTGAAGGTTTGAATAAAGCTCGGCCACGCAGCAATGATGAACCCACCGATGGGAGCAGTAGTGTTGAAGAGTTTTTTAAATAAGAAAAACACTAGCTAAAAACGAAAACTTTGCTTACATGAAATCTTCTGGTTATGAGATAGAAATCAGCACTTACCTCGTAATGTGAGCTCTTTGTACTGTGCGCTGTAAAATTCTGCAAAATACAAATTGCTTTTTTCTCCACCTCTTAATATTATATTGTTTCTCTCTGTTCAACAGCGACAACAGCAAAAATCAATAAGGAAGTAGCCTAGAAGTTAGTTGGTGGCTGTACTGGGAAGCTCTCAGGTTGAATTTGTGTAATTGCATTGATTTCAAGCATTGTAGTGGTGAGAAATA
>OMKZ01026364.1:3717-30513 GCA_900302535.1 Neoniphon sammara
TCACTTTTTTATATATATATATATATATATATATACAGTCTATTGATTAATGACTTATTGATGTCTTCTGATACCAATAAGTGTCTTTAAAGGGGATGTGTAGGCTAAACAGGTGTTTATCCTGACACTGAGACAAAAAAGTGTTCATTTTTCGTGAGAACTGTCAGTTGGCTACTTTACCTGTTGACTCTAACTGTTGCTAGTTGTCAAGCAGGTTTTACATGCATATCTGAGCATAGGAATTTACATGCAACTGTCTTATTTGCATAAAACTGTGGATCTGAACCAAAACTCACTTTCAGGGTAATCATAATGTAATTATAGGTTCAGAACATCACACCTTAGTGTGAATTACAAGGACAGTTCTACCATTTATGGTTGTGTAGCACCACCACCCCCATGATATTTTTTTTCCATAAACACTTTATAAAGGCTCACTATGGTTCAAAACTACAAGGCCAAAATTTCAGTTTTATTCATAATTGGGAATTTTAATAATTATAAGCACTCCATGCTGCAAAAACTGCAGTACTACAATAGTCACAATTTTTATTCATATGCAGGAATTTCATTGATCATAATTAAACCACTCTAATGAATGAGCACATTTAAACTTACATTAGTGATGGCCTTCTTGGCATTCTCTTCTGCATTTTTTGCTTGCTGAACAGTGTCGTCCTTTTCACTCTGGATCTGGACCAAGTCAACCTCAAACATCTCCTTTGCTGAAAAAAGAAAAGAAAAGAAACTGTGATACCACAACAGTGATATTTCACTTATTCATAAATAGTAATTACGAAGCACTCTATTGTCCAAAAACTATAGTTTCACCTGCTCCAGAAGGCATATTTACATTGACTCCATAAGAGAGCGCTCTACCATGTCAGTCCCAGTGTGGGCATCACTTAGATATGGCAAGATAGTAGACATCCAAGTTGTCCAGAATAAGTTTGGAGTTTGAGAATTTTTGTATATTTTTTGCAGCCCTGTATATATTGTATCTTTCATATGGCTATATAGCAGTACTCTATTTTGCAGCTCCACTCCATGCTTATTGTAATTTATCGTTGTATTTTTGGTTTATTTTTATTATAAGTTTGAGTGGTAATGTGTTAAAATTATGCGCAAATTGAAATTACCAAGCCACAGATTTTTTGCACAGTAATCCTGTCAGAGTGGAGTTTTATGAATATGGGGGACCATGTTTGTGCATATGTGTGTGTCTGTTCATGCTCGTGTGTGTGTACATGTTTTTGCATGGCTGTATACAGAGCCATCCAGGAACCAGCTTTTGCAACAGTTCTCTGGAACAACACTTTCCATGCATTCGTGCATTCATGCATCAGATGATATCACTTTGATGGCTATCTCCCAAGAACCATCACTTGCACCTGTACATGTCTGCTTTGAAAAACAGCTTAACTGACAACTGTCACATACACTGAAGAATTGCTTGCCAAGACATCTGGAAAAAGTTCTGATGCCCTCATTTAATCACAATAACACAATCACAGTAATACCTAGGCAAACTATAAATGAGAGTATCAGAAAAATCCACCATATGAAAGTTTATAGCAGCTTATCCATTGTGCGCTTACTTCAGTTATAATTACTTTATGTCAGTGAAAGATTCTTAACTGGATCTGTGACAACTCTTTGCTTGAGCCCAGGGTTTGACTAAGACATGAACGTGCACAAAGTATATCTACAGAATGGGTGTTGCGCAAGGCAGCATTTACATTCTAAGCCAAAGCTGTATGAACACCACATGCACACAGCACCTGATCTAAAGATATTACACAAACATTACACCTATGTACATCAATTAGTTAGTTTTTACAGGTCTTGGGCTGATGCAGTTCTTGGAGCTCAAGGTAAATCCATCTTCATAAGCTGTATCTGTAAATGTATTTGTATCTGTGTCTTTCTGCATCTGTGTGTATGAGTCTATGTGCATGTCTCCATATCTGTTTATGTGTGTACATGAATGTGGGTTTGCACATGTATCTGCGTGTGTGTTCATGTGTATCAGAAACTAATGTGTGTGCCCTCTATGTACCCCCAGGTCAGTGGGGTGCACCCACAGTGAGCGTGTCATCGGTGTTGGGCATGATGGCGGGTGTTTTGGCATCTACTATGGAGTCCATTGGCGACTACTACGCATGTGCTCGCTTGTCTGGTGCCCCTCCCCCACCAACTCACGCCATTAACCGCGGTATTGCCGTGGAGGGCATCGGCTGCATCTTGGCTGCGCTCTGGGGCACCGGAAATGGCACGACGTCCTACAGCCAGAATATTGCTGCACTTGGCATTACCAAGGTGCTTCACACAGTCATCACCTCTTGGTATCATTAGCTGCCTTCACAGATTAAACTGGTTATTTGACATAGACAAAGGAAGAATCAACCCTAAAACACCTGAATGCAGCAGCTACTGGCCTATCCTCTATGTTACAATTCTGTAACTTTGTTAGTTAGCTTAGATGATCAAACAAAGACAACGTCAAGTCACCTAGAGATAGTTTCAGTGCAGCTACAGTGGAGTTTTTTTGCCGAAAGATGTTCCGCCATCTAAAGGATGGTAAATGTCCCTCAGAATCAGGGCTTCTCTCTAGGCTCACCACTTTGAACTTAGGCTCAGCAATCGGCAGAAACAAATCTGTTGCAGAAGAGGCAGAGGTACCAATTTCTCGACTAACTCCTCAAGCCTCAATAGACAAGAACGCAGTGCAGATGCAAAACAGTGCAGTTTCAGTAATGGGCGTGAATCTCACTTTCTGTTGACTGTAAATAGTTTTGCTAAGCTATCACTAACATACTTCTCTCTCCATCTATACATAAAACTAACTGCTTAAAGTCCTAAGTTTATGCTTGTTCTTTATGTCTTTATTTTTGTCTTTGCTTGGGTCATTTCCACAGCTCCATGTACCTAATCCATCTTGATCACCATCTCCTTATATACTTGAGATTGGTCATTCTTGGCATGGATTTATGCTAATTGATGATAATTAGAGCTTACAACCCATTTGCAATTGATTGGGATTCATCAACATAGCACATGGATATGATCAAATCTGATTTAACCACAGCATTCATGAATGCCGCACAAGTTTTTAATGTGCAGAACTACTTAAAAATTTACAAATGCTTCATGAATAAGACCCTTTGTGTAGCAGTTGGCTGACACATAACAAATGTTATCGCTGACTTTTTTGTGCCACAACAAAAGACAAGTGCAGATGGCATTTATTTACATCACTGATTTTTCCTCAGCAAAGGTCCAATTATGTGTTATTGAGGTGCTGCCATTATGGGGACTTTTGCCTTCAGTGTAAAGCACAACTATCTTATTAGTATGAAAGCAACACTACCACTCCAAATGTTAAACTTCCATGTTGTCGTGCTGTTCTCTGCAATCATGTATTTTAGCAACTAAAAAAACAAAACAAAACAAAACAAAACAAAACTGAATACTAAATAACTAAATATTTAACTGAAAGATTTTATTGATTTTTATTATTTTATAAGAATTATATGTGTAAAGTAGAATTAACCCCCAGTTTGACCCCATTCTTACTTGGTTTTAACATCCATGTGAGGTGATCTGAACACAATTGGACAGTGCTAATAGGGTTCAGTGTGTCTTGGAGATGCATTATGATCTGAATACTCAAACATCCTCCACTGGTGATCAGGGAGGGATTGGGTCACAAAGCATTTGTAGTGTGAAGGCACATTAAAGACATCGAAGGACAACTTAGTCACTTTGTGGAAGGAAGGAACATTTAATAGAGCCTTCTTTTCCCGGTGAAATACAGTTCTGAATGAAGTTTGTTTTTGCTTTGAGATGGATTGTCAAAAAAACAGAGATGCTGGGCACAACTGCTTTGTGAATAGACCAGAGATGGGAAAAGGATGAGCTGTGAATATATGTACCTGTATAGTCACGAAATCCGATCACAAGTTACTGGAGACGCATTTGAGACGCATGATAATGCCAAATGTGAACAGCGATCTGTCTCAGCTGTCCACTTGTGATCACATCACCTGAGACGGATGCTAATGCTAACTGTGCACAGGGCCTCTGATATGCCCAAGCCTATCTGCAGTAAGAGCGCTCTCTCTCTCTGAGAAACACAAGTGCAGCTGTTACTGTAGATAAAAGACTGTGCTACTGCTCAACCTTTGGCAATGCTGACTTTGGCCTTTTTAATTGGCTGCAGTTTCTTTATTCTAACACTCAGCATCCAACATTAAAATGTTGCACATGGCATTGATTAAGTTCCAAAAACAAAACAAAAAAGATTTACATTCCATGCTATTTTGAGGGTTTTTTCTCTGGCCCAAGTAAAGCTGGCATGGTAGGAATGATTGATTATCCCATAACAAGTCCCTGTGCTGCATAACAAGTCTCTGTGCCCATTTCATGCCAGGTTGGCAGCAGACTGGTTCTCCAGACGACTGGCATTCTGATGATCATCCTGGGGATCTTTGGAAAGTTTGGAGCAGTTTTCATTACCATCCCAGACCCAGTTATCGGAGGCATGTTCCTCGTTATGTTTGGAATGATTGCAGCAGTGGGAATATCCAACCTTCAGGTAAATAAATGTCAATAACATAATATGCCATTTAGAGGAGGCTTACGTCTAAAGTGCCTTTTGTAGAGAGTAGGAACACTGCCCATTTGGACTCCTTTTCAGGACTCTATATCCTCATGCTTTTTTTTTTTTTAATTAGTGATACAGTAGGCAAGTTTCTGGGCAGTCTATATGGTAACAATCAAAGCAACAGGCAACCAAGTGAGCCACAGGGTCAAATCTAATCCTGTTTCTTGGCACAAGAGATATTTATGTGATTAAAGCAGCAGTGCTGGAGCATTGTTGCCCATTTATGTCAGCAAACCTTTATTAAGAAACAGTCTTGTGTGTCAACAATCAACCTATGTGGTTGTATGGGTTGGAGGATGTGTTGTTTATATCACGGGGAAATTATTATTTCTCCATTAAAACAACGCTCAAAGCACACTGATAGACAGGCTTGCTCCTGTAACCCATCATTATCAAATAACTTTAAAACCTTTCCCAAAACAGAAATCAGGTTTCTGAGTTCCAGCCAAAACTCTCCTTACATAGGAATCTGGGTAAACACTTTGTAGTCAAGTTTAGCTAATTTGACCACCTGTGGAATATTTAGAATATTAATGGTTTGCATCTGACAATCAATAATCAAATTTTGTAACTTATGATTCTCTCTCTGTGTCTTCTTTGTGACAAACAGTACGTGGACCTTAACTCATCCAGGAACCTCCTTATTCTTGGCTTCTCTACGTTCAGTGGCCTTGTCTTACCCACCTGGTTTCACTCCAACCCTGGCATCATTGACACGGGTGATTATCACACTAACATGTGCACACCGTGTGCTTAATCACACACACACACACACACACACACACACACACACACACCCTTACACATGCACCCACATTCTTTTATGTATGTATTTATTTATTTATTGTGCACAGTCTTTTGTGACAATCCTGTTTGTGACCTAAAAATGGAAGAGCAATACTTGCGTGAGAAATTTGCATCGCCTTTTCCAGTGGATTTGCTGACCAATAAGGAGTCGGCACACAGTTAATTAACAACACACCCAGCCTTGCAGTCTCTGGTTTAACATCTACATCGTCTACTGACAGTGAGAGGGAGACTCTGTATCCAATGGTCCTATAGATGACATAGATTACTTAATACCCCTTAAAAAGATGACAGTGATTTTACCAGCCTGAGCTCCTGAGGGCAAAATGTTCTCAAGTCCTAGAAGTCCACATAGCAAAAGCCTGGTCACCTTTAGTCTTTAGCCTAGATCTTATAATGACCAGGAGGGCACTAATGGCACTGAACATTTTCTTACTTCATTCCCATTGCACTGTTGTTTTCTCTAGCTGTCTCAGGAAACCAAAGGTACAGCACAAATGGTAATTTGGTAATGGTAAGTTGATTCTCGAGATACAAGACCTCAGACATGGGGCGCTCCGGTGGCTCACCGTGTAGAGCGCGTACCACGTAATGGTGGCAGCGCGGGTTCGATTCTGACCCATGCCCCTTGCTGCATGTCATCCCCTCTCTTCCCCGCCTTTCCTGTCTATCTCTACTGCCGCGGTCACTTGCTATAAAGCAATTTATGCTGTTATGGAGAAGCATTAATTGTTGAATTTCCTACACTCATCTGGGTCTCAGATCCAGGCCTCGCTGCAGGTATTTCTCACTGGTGGTGCCTCTTGCTGCGGCTCACTGGGTCTCCAAGGCTACAGCTAGACTCTATTGCTTTCTGGAGGCTGCAGTGTGTGTTGGTCAGTCTTGTTTGTTACTGCTGGAGTTCGCTGCTCCGCTCTGATAACGTTAGTCTGTAGGTGATGGCATAGTAGTTCACATGTACTTAACGTTTGTCTCGCAAAAGTACACAAAATGCTCAAAACCGCTGCCTTCTTTGATGATAAACTACAAAACTCTCGCATGTGCATGCTTTGAAACTCTTGCATGCGCGCGCTGAAGACTGTCCGGGTGTTGCACTGCCCTCGCAGTTGAATTCCGCCTTTTACGATAAGTAACAATTAGAAAATCGACTTTTGAAGCTTTTTTAAGAACAGCTCATCCAAAAAACGTCACAGTCGGCGCAGCAGTTCCTTTGTGCTTCAGCAATACACCCACCAAGTATGAAGTTAATCGGATAAACAGTTGTAGAGAAAATCGAAGGACAGACATACAGACAGACTGACAGGCAGACAGAGACAAAAAAACTCAGTTCGTAGTTAGACGGCTAGCTCATAGCAGAACAATAAACTCTCACCAACATGTTTCAGCCCGCTGGCCTTCATCAGGGCAAAGAAGTAGGGTAATGGATTGACACTGGTATAAATAGGTTCACCTGGGCGGGTACATTTGGCACACACACAACTGGTCAGCCAATCAGCAAACAGTAAAAAAGTGTCTAAAAGTGTAAGTTATTACAAGTAAAATATATGCACAAATACATATTCATATATATTCATATAATATTGGTTGGATTTCCCACACAGGTTAGGCAAGTTCCTGTACTTAACCTTACATTATTTAATCTTATAATGTAACCTTACATTACATTATCTGCATTATTTTGATTTTTTTCCCCCCCATTTTATATTAGGATCCCCATTAGTTTGTGCAGCAGTCAGTAATAACTATTCTATTCTGATGAACCTCACCAGTTTGTTACCAAGTAGGTTACAACAAATGTTAAGAATTATTTGCAAACAATTTGTGCAACCTGACTTGACTAAGATAGTTTCATGAAAGTGAAATATTGCTTTAAACCCCTTTTAATAGATACTAAGCTTTATTTACCATTAACCAAAGACACTATACTCTCCTACATGCACTCTCCTTGTGATAATCCAGCCATGAATCATTAATCCAGCAGATTAATAAAAGAGGTCCACTAGGTGGACCTTTACTAATACATGAATGGTCAACCAATCAGTGATCTCAAACAATCAAAGCTAAATCAAAAGCCAGTAGTTCCTGATTGATTGCTTTTAATTAGTCCACTGAGGACCCCCTTGAAAACAAGATGGTACATCTCAAGGGGTTACGCCTAATAAAGAATTTCAGTTCGTTGATAGGTGGGGGAGTGCCTTTGTGCCCACTTCTTATGAAGTGCCATCAAAAGAGCAATCCACAAGATTAAACAGCTCTTTTCTGCAGACATAAAACCTTGATCCTATGAGTCATGTGATGCGAGTGGCTCCCAGGAAAGGGCTAATCCAGAGTTCAATGCAGGGCATGAGGACTTGTCTGGTTTTCTCGGGTCTAGGCTGCTTACCTCCCAATCCTCTTGGCTGGGTTCCATGTCACTGGCTGTAATCTGCCCGGCTCAGTTAAAGCACTTTTGCCCCCAGCCTGTCACCATCTTCGACACTCAGCTGATAGCTCTCCACAAGTGGAGGTCTGTCAGCTCTCTGTGTAAACAAACTGGTATTCATCTAGGCATCTTTATCCGTGCATGTTGTGACAATCAAAACCGTCTCAGTGGGTGTCTTGAACTCTTGACCACTGCTAGGCTGGCGGTGTGTGTGCATGTGTGGAGGGTTGGAAGGTTGCTGTGAACAAGAGCTTGTACAGAATCAAACCACTTGATTCAAATTGATCCAACTTCATTATCAAAGCAGGGCATCATCATGACACTGTCAGTCAGTGGCACTCTGTAGTCCCTCCATGTGTAACCGGTGTAATCTGCGTTGTGTAGTGGTGTGAGGAGAGGACCCGAGACAGGACACCTTTTAGAGGCAATCTCCGTTTATTCTCTCTGATGTTGGATCTGACAATAACAAACATGTACAAATCCCCCGATCATTGGTCACAAACAGCACTTGGGCTCCTACAAAATGAAAAAGGCACAGAGCACAAGGTAGGGGCTCAAAGTTCACAAAGTTCAAGCTAGCAGGCAAATCTGTGAAATGTAACTTAAAGAAAGCAAAGCTCAGAAATTTACACACCCACAAATATACTCAGTAATAGTTATCTGATTGTCCAACAGAAGTTCAAAATAAATGAGTGAAATCTAGATCATAAATTACAAAAACCAATGCGGAGCTAGGTCACTCACCTCTTTAGTACAGTGTAACTGGCTCTGTTACACATGTGCTCATAGTAACACATGCTCCATGCAGAGCCAACACTGATTCAAGAAACTGAGGCACCACAGTGGCCTACTTATTACAGAGACTGTCCTTCAACTGCAGGACCAAGGTTCAGGCATAACAGCAGCAAACATCCACCCTGCTGAGATGTCATTGAGCAAGACACTGAGGGGCTGATTTATTAAGGATTTGTTACGCGCAAACGCATGGTGGTGAAATGAGAAAAAAAGCAGCACTTGCTAAAAATTGAATATGTGGCCTAATGCACATTTATTTCAAGGTGTTCTTATATAGGGGCACAAAAATATGGGAGGGGGCAATGAAAATTCATTCAAATGACCTGCAAAAGCTGATTTATCATGATGTCCAGTGTGGCAAAGGAAATTGCACGTGTTATTTTTAACACCTTTGCACACACAGCATGTCTTAGCTCTTTTGTGGCACCTTTGACTGTGGTTTAATGTGTCTTTCAATTCGGCTCGGTGCATACAATCATACCAGCTCACATTAAGGGTCAAGTGAGATCTGAGATCTTGGTGAGATCTGATCTCAGCTGTGTGTGGACATATTTGGCCACAATCTGAATATTGCAAGAAACATCATTAATTTACTACGCAAAATGCTATGGCCCTCCATAAAAGGTGAGTGTTTTACCGCTTATCTCGAAGCTGGAGGCATACATAGTCAGAAAAACATTTCGTCACATGAAAGTTATTCAGCCAGAGTGTCTGAGAAGAGCACCGAGGCAATGCGTTCCCACCAGTGTTTTGGCGGCAGTCTTGGGGCCATATTTCCCTCTCCAACCTTGACTGTAAGAGCGCTGGGGAATAGCCTGTGATTTGTGGGTAACGCACATGCCTGCACTGCGCTGTTCTCAACATCTGCCACCTGTTGCACTGCTAAAAACAAACAAGCTTGTCTTGCAGTGGTGTAAAGTAATGAAATAAAATGCTTTGCAACTGTATTTTTTTCTGTTTTTGTTCTTTAGTACATTCCTGGCAACTTTCACTTTGATATATTTTCAGGATAAAATGTATACTTTTACTTTGATACATTTCCCCTGAACACATTTATTTGCTACAAATTAGAAATCTTTTGTGTTATCAACTTTTTATTGTTTAACATATACAATAAACAAACAAGTATAAACACACATGTACACCACAATCAACCCCCCTACATCCCATCCCAGCAACCCAATACACATTACAATTGCCTTTAGATAAAAATAAAGGGAAAAACAAATTATAATAATATAAATAAAACAAAAACACAGAACCAACTCATTTCCAAGATAAATACGATGAAATATTAAGGAAGTTGCATGGTGTTATCTACATAAAATTGCAAAAATAATTAAAGGTTAATATCTATTGCCTGAACACATCTTTTACCTTGTCAGCCAGAGAAGCCCAGGCAGCCATGGTTGACCATTAAGCATTATGCATTTTTGCATATATGCAATATCAAGTAAAAATTGTAGCCACTGATTCTTCAGCACTGCATCAAAGTGTTCACAAATATGAACTCTGAGGTCATAGACCAGCCACACCAGCTGCAGTGTGTGTGTTTGAGAGAGAGAGAGAGAGAGAGTATATGGTCAGTGCACATCCAGTAAATCCAGTAAATAACACCAGACCAAAAAAGACAAGGGCATGATAAGAAATAGGGTTCTAGGTAAATGTTTTATAACTCAAAACGCAATGTACGTGCTGGATTTTTTCAACCGCGATCATAACAAACTGAGAGTGAGTGATGGTCGACAATGAATGGAGCGAGGGAGCGGCGTAGTGACCCAGTAGGGAGAAACCAGTCCCTGGTCGAGCCAGCTATACAAAGAATGGAGTGAGGGAGCAGAAGTAGCGAGAACAAATGTTTTTGAATAACTTCAGCCACAAAAGGTTCTTCATCATACAGTCATAACTGCACAAAAAATTTTGGCTGATTGGCTCAGTAGTTTGCAAGATTAGCCACGGACGGGGACACACACACAGACAGACACACACCCAACCAAACACATAATCTCCTGGCAGAGATAATTAATGACATGGTTTTTCAGCCCTGAGTGTGTCTAGCCAAATTTGACCTTAAGTTCACTTATTAACCTTGGATGACCTTGTGCACATCAGGACGTCCCGCTGCAACCTCCTGACCTCAAAGTCAGGACACAGAGGCTCAGGTTGAGGATCAAGGGTGACCAGGCTTCACTGACAGAATGACCTGCCCCAGGAACTCTGGTCGCTCATTTTCTTTTTCTTTTTTTTTATTCACTATCACCTCAATTTATTTCATTCATCTTTGTGTTTTATTTTTGGTTTGATTGATTTGTTTTTTGGCTTCTATTGTTCTTGTGAAGCATTAATAAATAAATATTTATTATTGCCTCTACACCTGCTAGATTGATTCTTACGCACACATACACACCTATTCCAGCCACAGGTATTATCAGTAGTGCTTTCAAATTAAGAAAATTAATCTGTACATAATCTGTATATTGCTTGCATATCACTCAAACTGCCTGTATAATACTCATATGTTATAATTTTTACTGCTGTATGCATTACGACACACATGCACTTTATGTATATTGCTTGTCTATTGTTCTGTAAATAACTTGTACATTGTCTGTATAGTGTCTGTATTGCTGAGAGGCACCAACAGCTGGAAACAAATTCCTTGTGTGTATCAACACACTCAACCAGTAAATCCGATTTTGATTCTGATTCTGAATTTCCCCTCATGGATTTATACAGTGTTATTACTTCATTAATGAGACTTTTTTTTTAATCTCTTCTTGTATTTGAAGGAATTAAAGAGCTGGACCAAGTAATCATAGTACTCTTCACCACGCACATGTTTATTGGAGGATTTTTGGGGTTTGTTTTGGACAACACCATTCCAGGTATGACACAACCCACTCATGCAACAATAAACTATCTCAGCAGCAGCAGCATCCCTGTCAAGTACCTTGTCTTTTTATTTTCAGGTACAGAAAAGGAGAGGGGCATTAAAAGTTGGCGTGAAAAGGTGGAAGAGGAAGGCAAGAATCACATGGGTGACCAATCCTGTTATGATATCCCTTTCTGCAATCCCATTTTGACACGATTCAGATGTTTCCAGTACCTACCTTTCCTCCCCTCTTACAAGATCTCCCAACAGAGAATACCGAAGTGATCCAAGTGCTAAGTTGCCCGATAGCGATGATGTTAGGATGTTAGCCCTACAAAGCCAAACAGTAAGCGTGTAAGCAGTGAAACTGAGAAATGAGACGTGGTCCACATGAAACTGTGAACCAGAAATTACATTAAGATGTCTAATGCCCAAACCCCAACAGTATATTGTTTTTTATTGTTTTTGTATGATTTTTATTGACACAGTATTTAAAACCTTGCCAAGACCTTTAACCTTAAAGCAAATAATAATAATAATAATAATAATAATAATAATAATGAATAAATAAATAAAAAAAACAGTTCCTGCAGTTTGCCTTTGTTGGGCATGACACATGGCATTTTTACACAGCGTGGAGTGTCCAGCGGAGCAGACGACCATGAGGGTCAGTCTGCTCTGAATGGGGTCCTGACCTGAGTGGGGTCAGACCTTTAATCTCATTTAGACTGGACTCTCACTGCAGACTTAAGACTGATGTGACGGATGTGGGACCAGCACGCTTCACTTTTAGAAACATCCTGCTCTGAGGGAAAAATATACATAATCCAACAGTGAATGAGGCTCTGTTCAGTAAATACTGTATGACCTGCAGAGTGGTAACAATACACTTTGAGTTCATTTTTTTTTCTAACAACACTGATTTAATCTCCTAAATGAATTTATAACAAACTGAAGTGTTGTGTATATTAAAGGAAAATTCCATCCTAAAACAATAACTATTACAAGCATTGGATTGGGAGTTTATGTTGCATTTGTGGTGTCATATTGCTGTTTGACGTTTTATTTTTGTTATTCTGTGGCTAGCTGGCTACAAATGAATCTACTGATGTCAGAGATAATCTTAACACAGCTACCATGGCATTTAATAGGAAAAAAGATTTCAATAATTTAAAACAGAAGTGTTAGCTGTCTGGTTTCAGTGTGAACCCCTAAGAATAAATGGCTGCAGTTTCTCTCTATGTGTATCTGATTTGGCCAGTTTACCAATAGAAAAAAAGGAATTACACCCTAAAACAAACAAACAAACAAACAAACTAAATAAATAAACAAACAAATAAATAAATAAAAAACAGCACCAGATGCACTGCAAGTCACCAATCCCTGTTTTTAAAGAGTGTTAAGGTGTTTTAGGGTGGAATTTCTCTGTAAGCCTGACAGTCATAATTTAACTACTTAAAGCTTCTTTACATCAGCTTAAGGTTAATAACATATTTACACCTGAACAAGAGCTTCATAACAGTAACATGGCACATTTTTATGAATAGTCACTTGATCCTTGATAAGGGTTAATACTCATTTAATTTGTGAATGTAAAAGTGAAATGTTTTGTCATTTTTTTTGAGCAAAAAAATCAAATAAAAGTCCTCTTGGCCTTTTATTTAAAATGAAAAAGACATACTGTGTGTGCAAAGCTTTTTGACTCTGCACACATTGTTGTACAGCATGTATGACTTTGTATTACCCGCCTCTCAGTCTGCCACTCATCGTATTCTTCCTTCTGCTGCTAGGTCAAAAATTACTTAAGTAATGCAGGAATGCCTCAAGAAAGCTGAAATTAAGATCAAGCCAGTGTTCATTAATTTGTCGTAGCTGTTATGACGGTGCTGTTCACTGGCACTATGAATGTGTTGAAAAGCAGAGGACGTGTTACCAAATCGATTTCACATTATAGTAGGATCATAGCTACCTCAACGAGTACAGTACCTTCTAGAAACAGCTAATAATGGAAGGCTTTTTACTGATTTTTTTTTTTTTTTAATTAAGTGTGAATTCCAGCTTTAAATCTAACAGGACTATGCAATGTGTTTCAGAGAGCTTTTACATAATCTTGTTAATTTAATCAATATAGTATGTAATATTCATTGTGTATAGTATTTAATTGTTAAAGTTGATGCTTTCTTTTACATTTAAGAACAAAATATAATTTTACAAATTTTTATATAATTCTGAATCAGACCTAAATTGAGATAATTAAGGGTTGGCATTCAAAAATATGAGATCAATAAAGTCTTAATCATCTTTAGTCGGACTCATTTTAATTAGATTGAAAAATGAAATGTATTTAAAGGTGTAATCTGATGTACATTTTGATTAGTGGTTTGTTCATCTAGATCTTTCTGTTTTATACTTTTCTGTTTTATTTCTTAGGCTTAGCAAAATATGAAGTCACACTGATTGTGTTAATCCCCATGAAGTGTAAAAGCCCAGTTTGTAAACCACTTACACATAAAGAGGAAACTCATTAAAAGTGCAAATATGAGTTTGAAAATGTTTTATTACTCCCAGACTGGTTGTGTTTACCTACCTAGGTAAGTAGAGTAGAGTAGTCTTTATTGATCCCCAAAGGAGAAATTGAGGAAGTTCCCTTGTTTATAAGGATAGGGTTGGTCAGGATGTCTTTGACCAGTCACATGATGGCCTGAGTTATAATGAAAAGAGAATGTTGCACAAAACTTATTTCCCTTTAAAATAAAAAAGTATTTTCATCCACAATAAGACCATGCAGTAAGACAGCAGATCCAACTCTGATGTCTCAGTATACAGACACTGCTCATTTATTTTTGGTATGAAATGACTCTGAGTGCAAGATGCAACTGATCAACTTTCAGATAGTCACATTTTCCATCATTTTGGAAGAGGAATTAAAAATGACTTAGTCCAAAGGACTACATTATTGAATATAATCTGATTCTAATCTAAATCTGCATTACCTTATCCCAGGGGTGGACTAGGAACAAAAATCATCCTGGGAAATTACATAAGAGTGGGCCAATATTTGTCAAAATCAACACACCAAAATAATAAAGTAGTCAGAAGCTGCAGGACGTTGATCAGCAAATGAGTCAACAAAAGAAAGAGAAAACACACTAAAACACCCCAGTCAGTCCAACACGTTGTTGCACTCAGTACAGTGGTCTGCATTGTTAAGAGGCTGTCATGAGATAAGCAAACCAACTTTAATGATAGGATACAAGTTGTCTTAGCTATTAATTACAAATAGTAGTCAGAGCTTTCTTCATACATTTGTAGCTACATAATGTACTGAATGCAGAATACTGTAATGACTGCATGTTGTGTTGCAACTTACCATGCCAGTTAGCTAGCTAGATTTGTTTGCAACATTGCCTAGCTAGCAGACATTTTATTTGCAGGCAAATAAAACATTCAGTCAGCTTGCTAGCTTGGCTACTCAGAACAACGTGATCATTTAATGCACAACATGAAAATATATTCAATCACAAATGTACTGTAACATGTTTTTCTTGATGCCCCTGTTCTCCCTGCTCTGCTTGTCTCTGTCCCAGCTCTCATTCTCACCACTACCAGCAGCCAGTCACAGTTGCGGTGTTCGGCCAAATAAGTTCATTATTTTAGAGCATGTGGCAGCATCTGGCTTGAGAGATCATGTCTTTTTATCTTGCTTTGAGCACCACCTTTTCTTTTTTCTCTCCATTGCCAAGATTAAATGAAGATATGTGATCATGACTCCAATTAACCAATCACATTCTGAAAAAAATGCCTGAGTTTGCCTCAGTTTGACTAGGAAAGTACAGCTGCTGGAATAAAGGAGGCGAGCTGGCCCTCGCCCCACCACTTTTCAGAGTACTGGGTGGTGCCCTGGTACTGAAGGTTAGTTTGGTCAGGTCTGATTCCATAATACACACTGAATTTTACAAATCCTTGAATCACTTATTTTGTCCTCTGCCTGACCATGGATAGGTTGTGTTATCGTGTTGTGATTATGAAGCAGCCATTACCGCACCACCCACTTGTGACAGGCAGGGTTTGAAAACAAGTGCTCCCTCCCTTGTGCTCCAACTGGTGCTGATTCAGTGACACAGGAGACAGACAAGATGGACATGAGACAGTATTTGTTCAATAAAAGACCTTGAAGTAAGTAACTATCAGCCCTATGTGCAGATAAATTTTTCCTATCCATATTGTTGGATTTCTCTAGCAGTTTTAACCAAGTAGGAACGACAGTTTTGCTTGTTGTAGGTTTGGTTTAATGTAAAATACATAATGGACACAGAAACCACTGAGGAGCAGAGTTTAAGGTCTAGCTTTTAGCTTTACCAAAACGAATGACCTCTCTGGAAAAAAGTTTAAAGGTCTCATAACATAATTCAAGTTATTTTGTTTTGGTATCAACAAAACCAAAGTGAGCATGCTGAAGATTTAGCTGGGAGCACCCAATCCCCCGTATGTATGTTTGTACATGCAGAGCCTAGACACACATTCTGATAATGCGTTACTTTCATATCCACTATTACATAAAACACAGGTGGACCCTGGGGTGGTGGAGGGATTATCAAAGCAGAGCAGCAAGGCAGTGTGAGCAGGGGTGTTAAACCCCTGGCCTACAGCATTGTGGCAGTGTGGGGGTGAGGAGATGACAGTTTTAATACCTGACAACACCACCTTGGGGCTTGCACCCAAGGAAATACTTGACACTTTAACCAGAACTTTCATACACAGGTCCGTTTAAAGGTAAACAGAGATGTGATTCCACTACAGAAACATAACTTTATTTTAAGAAACTGGAAGAAGCTGGAGAGGTGGGGTGAATATTGGTTATTGAATTCAGCTCCCGCAACTGAGGTGGAAAAGTACAAAGATACTTTTGTTTTAATTTAGCCAGTTGTTTTCTAATTCCAATCTTTTCCTAACAGGTACTGAAAAGGCCACCCGAGTGAGGCCAATGCCGCCTAGGGGAAGTCCACTACAAAATCAGACGCGTCCAAGAAGGCAGATATACGTGTGAAAATCAAACCAAACCACAAAATTGACAAGTAACCAATGATTATACTCTTAACAAGTAGAATAAGGGGCTTACTAAGGGTGACCAAAGCCCCCCACCACAGTGACACCCCGCTCCACTGGAGGACGCTTTCAGGACTCAGTAAAACATACCAGTCAGTTTACATCAACATGTTACAGACCCTGCATGGATGAACACTAACAAATCAATATAATACACTAAAATAGCAGACAAAGGCAAAAGGCAAGGCAGCAGTGACTAGGACCTGCAGCAGACAACAAACAGCACTGCCAAAACTGTCCCAAACAAACACTTAAAGTGAAAAGATACCTGAGGTGCCTCTAAGCACCCTACTTACCAAGAGCTGATTCAGACAATTAGCTACCAAGGAGAGAGAGAACAGATCACAGGAAAGTCTACTCAGCACTCAACTTTACAATTGTAATGAATTAATTGTAGTATACTACTGCATTTTAGCCTACCTCAAACTGGGAGGGAAACAGAGTTAAGAGGTGTCTACCGAACTGCCAAATGAGCTCCCTTTTCTGCTACCAGCAGTAATTGAAAGATTGGTAGTGGGAGGAGTTGTTGCCCTAACCCCACCTACCTGCAGGGACAGGTTTAAAGAGCAGTGTGAGACAGGTTAAAGGTGTGAAGGTTAAAGGAGCAGCGTGAGACAGGTTAAAGGAGTGGTGTTTTCTGCTACAGTATACACAGATCACGGAGAGCTGGGAGCATGCAGGTGCCGTGAACATGAATTTTTGGATTATTATCACCAGATATTCACCACCATCTGACTCTTGGAGAGCCAGGGGCCAAGGTGTCAGATAGCTTTAATGCAAAGTATACAGTATTTATTATACATTTAAAATATATATGCAATATCTGCAGAAAAGGATTATATGAGATATCTTAAATATTTGGCTGGGTTGGAGATAACACATCTTACAAGTGTTGGCAGTCAGAACAGCGTTCAGCATTCAAATAGGTGGGAGAGCAAGTTATGTGATCAGTGACTGAGCCAGTATGGGTGGAGTACCTCTGTTAACTGACCAAAACTGCACAGGCAAACGAGAGGTCAGCAGAAATGTTGGGTCATTTGAAAGTCGATGCCCTTTGATGGTTATTGGAAATTGGATAACTGGAAAGGACAAAATTAAAACAATAAATAATCCTTATCAGGCCTGGCAAGAGTCTAGATGTTTTGTATCCTGGATGTATGCGAGGTGGATCACTCATTCTGACTGGGCATTTTGTGTGTGCAACCACTGCTCTTGGTGCATCCCAAGGATCTGTGGGGTTGTGTTATTGGCCCTGTATGTTTACTCTAAGACAGGTTATCAGCAGCTTTGAACACGTATGATTTATGGCTGTGTCTATCATTTAGGTCAGAGAAGTGTGAAAACTTGTCAGTTTTGCACAACTGTCTGAATTCCACAAAAATATGGATCCTATGCATCCTGCAGCTCAACACTGACACTACCGATTCTTATCAGTCCTGACGGCATTGCTGTATGGGTGTATAGAAATTTAGACGATATCTTTGACAATGCCTATGTCTTTTGATCATCATATCATGACTCAGTCCATCAGCTGAGAAACATTACCTCAGGTCTGTTGTGCAACAGCCTGAGATGGAGAAAGTAATTCTTGCTTTTACTGCTCTCTGTCTAGATCATTTCTAACTCCCTTTTCAGTTGCCATAGCAAATCCTCTGTGGACCAATTACAAGTGGTCCAAAATGCTGCTGTTTATGACCCAGTCCAGCAGGAGGTCACATATCACACACATAGAATTGATTGTTTCCTTTTAAACAGTGCATGGTCAAGCACTTCAGTATATTTGTGAACTTCTTCCCCTTCACACCATCAGTACGTCACTTAGGTCTTCTCACAAGGGTCACCTTGCTGTTACTTGAGCTTAGACTAAGCACTGGCGCGTCCATATAGGTGAACTAGGCAATTGCCTAGGGCAGCACTTTGGCAAGACCAGCAAAATGTGGGCCAACTATTCATGAAAATTGTGGTGTAACCAGCAGCATTAACTGCAGGCACGCTAGGCTACAATTTCTGTAAGCACTGTGAATTTCTGAGAAATGTTTGTTTGAGAAAAAAATACGCAGTATGAGGTTAAGGAAATATGGCAGCATGTCTAAACGACCAAAATTATCTGGCTGCGAATAAACAAAGGGATTCATTGTTAAGATGTATCGATCCCGGCCTACGATGAAGGCCTGCTGTGTACACTTCTGAAAGCTTTATTTGCTCTCTAGTCGTCGTTTAAGTTACTGATGACGTGTTTACACACATTTTTTGTGCATGTGTTGCTGCACATTAGAAAGTGGTGTATAGTAGAGATTTGCGCTAGTAGTATTTACTTTGAGGAGCTGAAATTGGATTATTTGGAAAATAGCTATACATGCTGTCATGACTGCTGTAAATTATTTTATGGCATATTGGCCTTTGCTTGTATGGTACTTTTCAAATAGAGGGGTGGCATAATTGTTTATCGCCTAGAATGGGAGAACTGCCTGCGCCGGTCCTGACTAGACTCAAAGCTAAAGGTGACAGCACATTTTGAACTCTGTGATGATCTCTTTATTTTTTTTAAACTTTATTTAACCAGGAAACGTCTCATTGAGATTAAAATCTCTTTTACAAGAGCATCCTGGCCAAGACAGGCAGCAGCACAATAAACAGGGTTACAGACATAAACACAAAATAGATTTACAATATAAATATAAAGTAAATTAATAAAATATTCATCAGTATTCGTCACAAGTCATTGACATCAGGGATCATACAGGGGCAGCATGAATCAGTCTAAACATTCACAGTCAGATGTGCTTACCTCCAAATCATTAAATATTACTAGCATAATTAAATGCCCTTTTCCCCAATTCAGTACGGGCTTTAGGGACCTATATTAGGAATAAGACCTGTGAGTGAAGCCAATAACTTCCCATACTTTTCTGAAGGAACCAAGAATAGCCTTATAAATAAAAATATGCCAATAGTTAAGTCTACGGGTAGACAAGGCAGACCATCCAGCCCAAGCATACAAACAGCAATGGTTAGTGAGGGCTTTAAAATTTGTAATAAATTTCAGTGCTCCGTGGTAGACAGTGTCTAGTGCATACGGCATTGCAAAGATGTATGCATGTAGCATCGCTGTTTGTCCAGCACAGACACAAAATTTGCAGCAACAAGTCTCCTTTTGACCTCAAATGAAAAGTCTTGACTTGTCTCTAAAATAAAAACTTAATTACAACTTCAGCTTTTTCCTCATTTTGCTGATTGTGAGATTTAACAGAGAGAGAATCACCAATTTTTTATTTTTATTTTTTTGGTATTAAGATATAGGCTCAATCTCAGAGCCCTGAAAAGTGTTGATGGATGGAGGGTTCAGAGGCTTTCTGTTTGCAATTGAAAACATCATGAGTTTTGTTTTGCCAGCATTCAAAACAAGTTCCAACAAAGGGTGACTTATACAGTATTAAAAACAAGTTGTAGCTGACAAAGAGTCTGGTTGGGTGTAGACACAGAGCAGTATATCACAGTGTTGTCAGCAAAAAAAGTGGAAACTTGTGTTTGAAACATTTTGATCGAGACTGTTGATATATATGATGAATAGGAGTCGTCCCAGGACAGATCCCTGGGGCACACCTTCGGATACACTAAGGGAGCTAGAAGTGATACCTTCAGCCTGCATACAATGAGATCTACCTGATAGATAATTTTCAAACCAATAAACAGTTTGTTCTGACAGTCCTATACTGATAAGTCTTTGCTTCAATATAGAATGTTATCAAAAGCCTTAGATAAGTCAATTAAAAGGGCTGCACAGTGATGCTTATTGTCTAGAGATTCAGTAAAATCATTAACTACTTTTGAAGGGTTAGTTCAGGTTTGTTGAAGTAGGGCTGTATGAGGTACTTATCCATAGTCAGTGTCTTACCTGCAGTAAGACACTGACACGCCCCCAGTTTGGAGAAGCAGGCAGGAGAACCTCCATAGCTACTGCTATGGAGGGGGGCAGCAACAAAATGTTTTTTAGCCACCTAAAAAAAGACCGACCTAAAACAATCAATAGCAGTGTAAGTGTACGCTATATTTAGAATATTTTCACCGCTTTACATTGCGGTCAGACAGCCTTTTCCTTTGGCACTATATGTTCTCAACTGTAGAACCTCCCTATTTCTACATGAGCGCACCTGTGCCACGCACTGTATCACAGTTGAGAAAATGTAGTGCCCAAGGCTTTCTGATGGCAATATAAAGCAGTGAAAATATTCCTAATATAACGTAGCGTAGCACTTCCCCACTCTCCCAGTCAGTCTGGAAGCTAATCAGGAAACCATAAATGTAAGTATATCTTCGCAAATAACCATGCAAAAAATTGCATCTGTTGGAATATCTTAGTTTAATGTAGATGCAACAAAATATATAATTGGTTCTTTATGACAAGTATTACCTGAGGACGTAATAAGAAACTGTTTCCGCCCACTCATTTTGAAAGAGCAACGGCCGATGCAGAGACTCCAACGCGCAGCCGACTGATGGTCCAACATCATCACTCAGTCAGTCAATCAGCCACCGGTCCAGACACTCCTGTTCAGACTGCCTTCTGTTTAGTCTTTTATGTATGTGTTTTCTATTTTTTAATGTTTGTTCTTTTGTGTATTTTCATTTACTTTTTGGTTTTACTCGCTTTTATTTTTGTGACCTTTGTCTGTGAGAGGTGCTATATAAATAAAGTAAACTTTACTTTTTTAATTACTTCTTGTGATCTACACAACAAACATTTGTTTGGCTGCCTCTGGACAGTTTCTTCATTCATCCACAGCAGCTGCACAGATAAGAATTCCATGTCCCTCATGTCACATTGACCCTGAGCCAGAAAGAGGTTTTGAGAGAAAGGGGCACTTGGGTGAAGCTCATTGTCATAGTTCATTGCTTGTTGGGAAAACACAACACAGACTGCTCTGGCCAATCCAGGGCAGTCTGGGACATGCAATGGTCCACTGTCTCGATAAAAAACGCACCTCGAGTCCAACTGTTTGAGCACAACTTAGTGTATCTCTGCATGCATTTCTTATGTGACATATTTCAGATGTCATGTAGATTGTTACTCAGAAGCCACCCTTATTACCTGTCTGACATGCTTAATTAAGATAAGTATGACATCCAGGTACACGAAAGCAAACCAGTTGAGCATGTTAAAAATATGGGCAGGATAAAAATATGGAAGACAACAGAGATATTGATGAAGTCAAAGGGCTTCACACAATACAGCGGCTGCTGGGCTGTTGGAAGTGTTCATCACCAGTCAAGTTATTTTCAGTAGAATGTCTTGTTTTATGATTATAGCCAAACTGTTATGCAAAAATGCTATTGAAAACAGAAAGAAAAAAAACCCAAAAAACATCTTTTGGAGATGACATGCTGCTGCGTGAAAAAACGTAATCTGCAGACTTCTTTCTCAAATCAAGGCACGGACAGTGGAGCAAACAGCTCACAGGCATGACTAACAGATCTGATTATGTGACCAGAGGTGCTGGTATGGGTTGATCATATCAGCTCCCCTCTTTCCCATTCATCGGCAGTGCACTCCTCACCAGTGCTGTTCTGTTTACATAATTCAAAAATTCAAACATTTCCAGAGATCTGGAAATCCTTCTCGCCGTGTTGTTTGTGTTTAGCGATTCTTAGTTCTTTATTTGAACTTGAACGGCAATGATTCACACAATAACCACGTGCAGCTGTAACTGACTTTGTAGTTCAATAAAATATTCATTTCCCATTATTTTGTCAGTCGCCTTTAGCTACATTTACAAGCACATAACAATACCGTTACTGCCAAAACTCCCCATAATAATCCCATTTACACAACTGAAGTAACCAATTTAAATAATCTTGTTTAGAATTGTTTAGTTTCATGTAAAAAAAAAAAAAAGTAATAATAATTCCTGTCTTGTCTCGCTAATAATAAATTTATCCAGACCACATCATGTTCATAGCAGCCATAGGCCCATTTCTGTTGCAATTAAAAAATGCAGTGCTTCAGGCTCTACTTGAGGGAAAAAATCTACTGTAAGGAAACAGACAAGGCATGCAGTTGTTGGACGAAGATACGCAGCGAGGATTGATGGGAAAAGCCAGTCACGAGGCGGTCTAGTGATGCAGAGCGGAGAGACAGAATGGAGCTGTGTGAACCGCTGCATCCGACACCGTCCGTGCTCCTGGATCCCCGATGGTGAGGGTGGCACTGTGGAAACTTGGAAACAGTGCGGAAAAGCTGTGTAGAAGAGATGTTCAATCATTAACCAGCTCTTAAAAATTGCACACCACATCCCTGAAATTAGAGGCAACTATGAAACAACATACCAGCCCTACTTAGATGACTACAAGGATTTAACCAAAAGGAAAAACCCTCATACATCTTACAAGTTGTGAATGACAAATGTAGGGTCTCCCCTCATTCTAGCCCAGTACAGTCGCTGCATTACTCGCATTATTTTCTTAGTTGCATAAAATTGCATCTCTGATGTGTATACCAGTGATAGATGGACACATTCCTGAACTGAACAGATGCACCAAAGTACAAAAAACACCCATATTCAATGAAAATGGTCAAAAAATTTGTGTTCAAATGCCCTGTACACAAAGTCATGAAGCCTTATGCCAGTCAGATGAAAGAAACTACATTTTTAGACATATATACTGGTCAGATTTGATGGGAACACAACAGTTCATTTAAACGTTTTATTCTTCTAGGTTTTTATATTGAAATGAAATAGCCAAGTATACCAAACATAAACACAGGTTTATGCCATAGAACTCTCCAGAACTAAAGCTGCAAAACTAAAGCTAAAAATGTCATTGTCAGACCACTAAGATGTGGTCTCTGCAGATGGAGGAGCAAACATGATTTTTGATGGCAAAAATGCACTGTGCCAAGTTTGTATTGGTGCTGCAGCCTTGTGAGCTCCCCTGACCATTTTGGTGCAAAGTCGTGGCAAGTCACCACATTTAGCAGGTGTAGTTGGGGAGAAACCTGCTTGTGGCTGGTGAAACTATCACTCTGACCTGAAATAGAGTCTAGCTGATATGAATGAGATCATTTTTGAATGAGGTCATGAGGTCATTTTTAAACAATGATCCACAACACGAACAGCAGCGGTCATGTTACTACAGCATGTTTCTGAGGTGGGCAACACAAAGGAACAAATTAAGTACAAATTAAAGAAAACACTAAATTTGTAGTTAGAAAGTTACTCTGTAAGAAACAAAGTAACTTATTACTTGAGTAAAGTTTGGGTGAGTGGTAGAATTGAATGGAGACAATGGCGAGTCCTCAGAAGTATAATAATGCAAACGTGTGTGCATGTGTGTTCTCATGTCTCACTGTGTGTGTGTGTGTGTGTGTGTTAGAGCATTCCTAGGTACCTTATCTCTGCAGCAGACTGAAACAGTGATTGCGTGTGTGAATGAATGACTTTGACAGATCAAGCTTTCACCTGAAAATCTTACGCTCTTGACTCTGGAGGTCATTATCTACTCAGGTGTGGGTAGAGTACTGAAAATCTATCCTGAAGTGAAAGTACAAATACTCCGATAAAATACTGAAGTAAAAGTAAAAATTATCATATGAGAAACCTACTCAAGCTTTTCTGTGAAAAACCCTAGGATGGGGAATAATGGTCAAATTATCACAATACATGCCAGGTTATCACAATATTTGTTATATGGTCTAATTTGTTTTTGTGATAAAAACATCATAAAATGTGTTCAAGCAGTGAAATTACTTGGAGCCCTAAAGAGACCTTCATGCTTCAAGTCAAGCCAAATCATGAAAAAAAAAATGCACTAAACTGAACACAGTGGGCAATAAACTTCAGGGCAAGAAGCCACAGACCTGCTCAATAAATTAAATACCCCTTCTAACATGAACAGCAACAAGTGTTTCATCTGTGTGATGTAATACAGACAATCTTTTACACCATCAAGGGAGTTTGTTTAAGGTTAAAACCAGGATAAAATTTACTTGAAAAATATATTCTGACCGGTGCCCTTTGCTTCCCCCTCTCTCCCCCGTCTTTCCTGTCTGTCTCTACTGTCGCTGTCAAATAAAGCAGAAATGTCATAAAATAATCTTAAAAAAAAAAAAAAAAAGTATTAAACTAAACTTTTTTAAAAACTGTCCATCAGGGCACCACAGTGCTAAAGTGTTCTTTTTGCTTTTGGCTTTGTTTTGTTTTGTTTTTTTTAACTAAACATAAGTTAAGGCCAGATTCCTATCATACCAGTTATGGACGGATGAACGGATAGATAGATAGATAGATAGATAGATAGATAGATAGATAGATAGATAGACAGATGGATAGATACTACTTTGCTTACACCAGGGGATGAAATTGAATGTGCATGAGCAGCTGCGATGAGATGCTGACAGGGATTAACTCCATCAAACTGATATAACTGCTGCCATGACTGCTAGAGAATATAATACACTTTGCAATCCTGTTAAAAAAAACAACAACAAAAACAAACAAACTCCTACTTCTGTGGTCATGAGAACGCCAGTGATGCATGCCAATTATCCACTCCCTAGGTTGTGTTCATTTACAGTAAAAGCGTACATTAAAGTAGATCTAATGTAAATGAAGTCACCAGCAGTTTTTCTCTGACCCGTCATGTGGCTCCAGGTAAAAACCAGGCCAAACTTAGCAAGCGCCATATGTGAGAACCATGTGGCTGTGACCAGTTCCAGCTCTTGACACCGAGACTGTCACTTGATCAGGGACCGGGCCTGTTCACAGATATTAACTTGGACCGCACCTCGTAAGGCCAGTTGTCTCGCCCAGCAGCTCGGGTGGCACACATCTAACGGGATTATCAAATCCTAATCTGGATAGAGTTGTATCGACAGATGCAGGAGTTAATTAAGTGAAGAGACACCTTAAGCGCAATGTTCTGAACGTGAGGTATTAGAGAAAGTCTGTCAGGGCGCAAACTGCCCAGTTTTATCATCTATTGGAAACGTGACTCATCCTGGATGCGTGCCACCACTGGGAGCTTTGGATTTAATACAAACTGGGTCTATCTAGGTCTGATCATATGTGGTTTTAATAAATATTTAATAAAAAATTGTGGAAAAAATAATTTAAAAGACAAATTGTGGAGGAAAGTATCCTCTCTGATTAGATAACTAATCGTTGTTTGAAAGTCCTTCTAATCAATTAACTTTCAGATAGATTCATCTGTACATGCGACTAGGCCCAACAGATTGGAGATCAGATCAAAACCTGCTGCAGGTTCCTTTCCTCTTGCCTAAGCTTCTTTAGACAGCTTTACGCCAAGGTACAGCATATTGAATTAGTCACCTGGGCCCAGGAGGTTGGAGGCTTTTTTTTTTTTTTTTTTTTGGTCTGAATTGGGTCATGATGTTTCTGGTTCGCCTCCAAGTTGGTCAGTGTCAGTCAGGTTTCAGGGTTCAGAGTTGAGGAAATAACAGGCTCACTTATTAATCTTTCCGCAAAGTCACGACAAAAGCCTGTTAGACCTGGCTGTCTTAGATCCCGCAGATCTTTCCTGCACTAACTCACTCACTCTCAGACATAGTTGGTTTCTCTGCCAGACAAAACTGGCAGTGGTCACCGTTTCATAATTCTTGGTATGTACACTAAAGGTCAGAGCTAAACCGTGTCAAACAAAGACTTACTCGGTGCAAGAAAAACCTGGATAAGAGCAAAATGAACTTAAAATGAAAATGAACAAAATAAACTTTTAAAAAAGAAGTGCAACATGTTGAAAATGTATTTAATTTTTTTTTACCACCATGCAAAAGGCAGTCCTCATGAATTGTCATTAAAATGATGTTACGATAATAGCCGTATATACTATAATCCCCTGTGGAAAGACTCTTACAGTTAGACCATGTGACATCAGAAATTTTGCCCTGGTGCCAATTTTCATAGTAAATGAAGGAATCCATTCTCAAGAAAATTCCTTTCAAGTGAAATTACCACAAAAATTTCCAGGAATGAGTATCAACATTTTTCTGTTTGCTTGCCAAAGATGGCTGAGTTTTTTTTTTTTAAATGAAAGCATTAAAAACAGTCACTGTAGATCTCACACCATCTCCCACGGTCATCAAGCTCTCTGTAGTCTTTTAACAAATCATCATTG
>OMKZ01026364.1:30533-45020 GCA_900302535.1 Neoniphon sammara
ATGTTTGGTTTTTTTTTTTTTTTTTTTTTTTAAATGAAAGCATTAAAAACATGCACTGTAGATCTCACACCATCTCCCACGGTCATCAAGCTCTCTGTAGTCTTTTAACAAATCATCATTGCGGCCAAGACGAGTGCGGTGGCAGCAGGCAGCAGCCCTGTGTGCGAGCTGAGCTCAAAGGTGGGCAGCCCACGTGACTGCAAATGGTTTAAAAGCAGCCAGGTCAAAACACGGCTGACTGGCTCTTGCTGATTCTCAAGAAATCTGTTTCCTCAAACATTTCCTCTTGAGGTGTTCGTGTCTGTTTTCAGTCAGTCTGCCAGACTTTATCACTGTTCCCTGGCGCCACAAATGATAAGACAAAGTGTTTCACTAGAACTAGAAAATAGTCCCACTGAAATAAAAGCATAAAATGGGCACATCATTTCATAATTACATTTGTGATCCTCACCATCCCACCAGCTGACACTAAGGTGATGTCACTCTGTCCCACAGGCCTAACCTAAAAATTAGTAAGTTAAAGGTATTTAGCATTCAAACATTTAATGTTGACAGTATAGCACTTTGATATCATTAAAAAGATCCTCAGACACTCACAATCAAAACACTCTTGTCTCTCTCATGACAGTGAAAGCTGTCTCTCCAGGTAAATACTGAATCACTGCCTTATCTTTTTTCTGGTGCAGCTTTATCACCGCTCCACTTCAGGTTTCACAATCTTCTGATAAACACTGTTTGACTGCTCTGTACATACAAACAGCCGTAAATGTTGCATGAGTTTTACCGATTTGTGGATCGCTGAAGACAAAGTTAAGACTTAAGCTGCACATTGTCAGGAGGGAAGCGTCTGAGCTGATTTGTTCGATGTAAACAGCAGACATGATTGACCCCAGGCTCAGTTCAGCCGTGCTTGGTTGTAAAGTTAGCACACCCTCTTAAAGGTACGAAGATAACCATGTGGGCTGCAAAGCAGAACATGTCTCAGTTAACTGACCATAATGTGATATAACACTGACTAACACGATGAAAAGAGAGCAATCACCTTAGTGGCACCATGCAAGTTTATTTATTTATTTATTTATTTTTTAACTGTTGTCTGGTATGAGTTGTAATGTCATCTCATTTCTTTTAACCATTCACCGATGGCTGTTTGTCTTGATTCTTTTTTTGTCCTGTAGGTTAAGATGTTGAGACTTATCAGACCCTGAAGCTTTCTTGGGTTTCTATTTCCTCTACTAACCCTTACCTTAACCCTAATCCTTAACTCTAATTACAGTAAACCTAGATACTAAACTCAAAAGCTTATGTTTTCCTCAAATCATTTCAATTTCAACATAAGGAAACTTAAGAACACTATGTAAAATAAATAAATGAACAGAATGATTTTAAAAAAATCGGAAACTGTGCATGCACACAGAGAGAGAGAGAGAGAGATCCTATTGATTTTTGTTGTACAGTCCATCATGTACAACAACACAATATGCTAACTCCTTTGCCTGTTAAAACCTGCTGCAATATCTGCCACTATTTCTACACTCAAATTGACAATAAATATATAATAAACTATATGAAATATAACAATACATAAATGTATAATTGATCAAAGTAACAATAAAAATGTGTAAAATATAAAATCCTCCCATGACATGTTGGTCTAGTGTGCCATCAACAAATCACAAAGTGTTTTTTTTTTCAGGTAAGTTTCCTTTCCACGTGACAAAAGCAAAGACATTCCATCAAAGGACAAAAAAGGTCAATTTTGAAGAAGCAGCTGAGGGTGAGACAACGGCGCAGAGGAGGAAATTGCATTTGCAGCTCACCACAATGACACTTTGAGATCATGTAATAGTAGACCAATTCCTGTAAACGCTGGATTCAGCTCAATTCAAAGAAAACCATGAGTGCCCACAAACACACCAGAGCCACTATATGTATAAATTCAAGACAAAGAAGTGGCTGTTTTCCTGATTTTGGAGAATGACAAATGTCCCAGACAGTCCGGTCCTGCACATGTAATAAAAGAGGCATCTTTCCCAACTCTGAAACTAGAGATCCAAGAGCATCCTACTAAAAAGCAAGGTTAGGGACCACAGATGAGGTAAACCTGCCTCAGCGTGATATCACAAATCAGGTACAAAAACATCATAAATACCCATCTGGAGACAACATCATGGTGCATCTGCAGATAAAGGGAAGGAGGGATATAGGCCACTGCCTGATAAGACCTTCACACTGAGTCAGTAAGGAGGCCCTCTGCTGTTTGCCAGAATGGAGGGAGACCATGGATGAGCTGGTGGCAAATGGCTGAGACAGAATTTAACATCAGATATGGGACATGAAGCACCCCCATCCCCCCACCCCCCGCCTCCAAATCACACCACTTTCTCATATCTTCTTCTTACATGAAAAAATGTCTCTTGTATTGTGCAGAGGGGGGAAAAAAAATCATACTTGCCTTTTCTCCTCAGCGCAAATTTCTTTCTCGACCAATTGCTCCAGGGATTCAGGAATATGTTACATCTGTTGTTAGGGCACTGCCGCGTTGGCTCTTGCACGCCTTCCTACTTTGCTTGTTATGTTTGTGAATGCAGGCTTTGCTGTTGCGTCACAAATCTCTCAGCACGTCTGGTGCCATCACGGAGGCCCCTTGGAGAATTAACTGTGTGCAAATAATGTCTAAATATATAACCACTGGCTATAAAAGAGAGGTGGCCAGACAATATTGTTGTGGTGTGGGCTTCGGTCTACTTATTTTCCCAGATTTTGCTAAGCTCCAAGAGTTGAACACAAAAAGCAGATAAAACACATCCTCAGAACACAATAGGAAATTAAAGTCCATGTTGAAAATAACCAGAATTAGGCTTTAATGTTAACATTAGACAACTAGACACTGCTAAGTATTCGGGCTGTCAATCAATTAAAAGTTTTAAATGAATTAATTATATCTGATTAATTAATCAGATTTGTCGCAAACAATCACATATATCAATATTTGCTGGGAGAAGCCCCCAAATGGGAGATTTTTCAATTCAAAAATATTACATTATTGTGGCACATGAGTAAAGCATTGAGGGCCAAGCAGAGTGTTGTCATCTGCTCCCATCATGCACGACTAACGCACTGACTGGAACTGCACAACTCACAGGGTCAGGGGTCATTAAATTATGTGTGTTAATTAATGTTATTTGTATTTTTTCTAGATCTTTTTATTTATTTTTATAAACACATTAATCTAAATTGTGTTAATTTGACAGCTCTATTTAATGTGAAGTAAAGTGCAAATTGTCTTAAAAGCCAGGGATAGTTACAGAAATGAACCATGTTGTTTCATTTCTTTTAAAAACAGCCAGGTCACATACAACCAGCTGCTCACTACTATTGCTGCCCAGGAGCTGAGGACCTGCAATATGGCCTCCAGGTGCATTACCCTGCATAAAAGTGTAAATCACTTCTTATGATGTGAATCAGTCAATCTAGCCCAGGACAGGAAGAACTGAGAGTTTGAAATTGAGCTGATATTACAATTTTGACGCCTAGCTGTCACTTTTATTCAAAGTAACTCATAAGGAGTGAGCAGGTTCAGTGTCTTCTTCAGGGATACTTTGGCAGGTCAGATGGCTGATGGACATAACATTAGCTGTTCCAGAGATTGAACTTGAGACCCTTCAGTTACAGAATAGTCTGTATAATCTCTAGGCCACCTGCCACCTAATGAAACGACATGAAAATAACCAGAGCTTATAGACCCTTAAAGCTAAAAGTTTCATTGTAAGCCTTAGATCGGATTTTATGTAAACTCCACAGTGGTGTGCATGGTGCCAGGAGAGGAGGATGAGTACATAATATGAACAGGAGACATATGGAACGATCAGAAGAATAATGATTGTATTTGCTATTAATTAACATGAACTCCAGTTAATGTCACATTTCTGACACTGGGATAAGGGCTGCATCACAGACATGTTACATTTAAGTAATGCCTATTTTACAGAACATTCTGATCAATAAGCACATTGTCAAGAGTTTACTTACTTGATTTTTGTTACAGCTTTAATATATGCAACACACTCAGTGCCCTCAGCCATGTGTTTTTCGAGGCAATATATGTGGTGATATTGGCCAAAATGTCTACACAATCTCACGACCGCCTGCAAGAAAGTAAAATAATAATAACAACAACAACAACAACAACAACAACAACAACAACAACAATAATAATAATAATAATAATAATAATAATAATAATAATAATAATAATAATAATTAAAAACTGGTTTACTAGTAGTTTTAGCCAAGCGGACTTTGCTACAGTATGAGGTCTACTTGATCAATATTGAGCACCAAATTTACTTACATGAAGGCCATAGCACACTTTGCACTGGGCGTTGTAGACAATTTGTGGACACAATCTGCACAATCACTGGACTTTGTGCAACATAGAGTCCTCCATGAGTTTAGTAAGTAAAAGAAAAGAAACAGTGGTGCTGACATTTAATTATGAATGAAGTTGAATGCTGAATTATTGGTTCATGAAGTAACAGCGCATAGAGAAATTTTAGAGTTTTGGTAACCCCTGTTAGCAAAACTAGAATTTGGGCATGTGTTTCACAGAAAATAAAACACAAGCCACTGTGTGGGCCGCTGCAGGAGTGACTCACCCAGCAGATGTATCACAGCAGGTGGAGGGCACTGAAGGCATTTATACCTGAGTTTCAGTATCTGTTTCAATTCACTGATGCAGTCTAAAAAAAATAAACTACTGCATGATTTATTAGGCCTAAATCTCCCCTGCACATTTTTGTGGTGTACCTAAACTTTGTCTGTGGTTGTCATTAAGATTTCTAGTACAGGTTAATATACATAATATATTTTGTTTATACTCGTGTCAATTTTTGCACCTGCTATATAGAGGAGGAGAAATTTCCACACAAACTGGCCCTTGTAAATTCAAGTGGGAGTTCCAGCGAAATGTCGGTCATAATTTATTGTATCCCCTCCAATAATTTGCATGCTTCTCCCTTAAATGCATTTCCACGCAGGAGAGAAACGCCCTTTGCAGTGACAGGGCATGTGTGCTTCAGGTGACAGGCACACTGCGCTTCCAGGCCGTTGCACTCGTTTGAGAAATAGCACGCATATTGCTAAGAGCAGAATGAGCTTGAAAAGACACGCAAAAGCTTTTGTAAATCTGGCCCTCAGAGGCTGACAACGGGAGGATAAGCTGTCAAGTGAACAGACTAATGCCTCAGGACTTTTAATAGTGTCAAATATCAGACTTGTCACTTTGACAGGAACACCTAGGTGTGTCTTAAAGCTGCCAATCTCTGAGAATTAGCAATGTTTTGTTAGTAAAAAAGCAGGCACTATTTTTTTTTTATTTTTTATCTAAGACCTTGTTTACAGGACATTTTAATACCCCCTTAACACAATTACAACATAAGACACTTCAGTTACTGCTACTTGGACTGCTGGCCTCTACTTTTGTGATTCAAAGTGCAGGCTAACTCACTTAGTCATGCCCATGAGATTTTTGTATTTTCATGACCGGAGGCACTGGCATAGGTACACTGACATACAGCCCTCAAAATATGAATATACTTAATGGCAAATATGTTGCCAAAGGCATATTTTTAAGGTGAATTTGTGTGTCTGTTGAAAGCATTGTCACTGTGTTTTGAGGCTGATGTGATATTTTGGAAGACATCACATTGAACAACATACCAATCTTGTCTTCAGGTGGTTATAAGGGTTTAAGGCCCTCATGCATCCTACAAGCAGTTTTGGATTACAGATACTGATATGAATCAACCCTTAATCTATCCAGACTCTGACATACTGGTATGATTGCCAGTAAGGCATGTTTTGATGTACAAGTAAATGTGTCTATTGGTTTGAAGAGTTTATCTCAAAGTGAAACACATAAATAAATGGGTTTGCATGATTTTGGATATCTGTGTGAGTACACCTCCACCATCTAAAGTCATGAAATAGCGTGGAAGACGACTTGGTCTGAGAGGTGGAGGCACACCAAAATTGCCTTGTGCCATCCTATTTGTATCAACATTCCCCTCCACTGCGCCTCCCACCCAATTTAGCACAAGCAATACAATGGCGAGCCACGAAACTACCAAACAAAATTACCACTTCGCATTGAGTCACTGTGCTGATTGAAATTGAAAATATCTTTATATCTCCATGGTGATCACGTAGGATCCCTTCCTCCACTTGTAATGATTATCCCAATTCAAATTTTTGCTCATCACAAATGGCTAGTAGATACACCAATCACAGGGTATGTTTCAGGGGCAGGGTGTAAATGTTGTGAAATTTAAATGACAGTGTTGGTGGACATTTCAGTGGCACTAATATATTGTTTTCCCACTGTACAGCCCGTCTGGTCAACACCCAGTCAGGATCTAGCACTGGATAAGACAGCTAGGAGCGGATGATCCCTTATTGGAAACACTCCAACTCTGGGGCGTTGAGTTCACTTCTCTCAGCAAATAGAAAGCGATCTAATCCCACAGTGCACCTTGTCGCTAGTATGATTTCAGACTCAAAGCAATCAATGATCTGATGACTCTCAAAGTGCCCGTATCCTAGAGATGGTCCACAAATATTTGCATTTTTAAAAATGTTGATAATCCACAGGATGAATATTTTGTGATTACTGGTGAAATACTTAGATATTAAATTAGTTTTCTCTCAAACTGCTATATGGCTGCTGTCCTGCATTGGTGGTAGTCTATCCATGATTTGCCATTACAAGTGTTTTGTTGATGACTCTGTATTGACAGCCAGACACTACTCCATTATAACCAAAGACTATGCAACAAACAACTATGAATAAGTAAATGTTACCCCTGACTGTGGAAAAAAAGAATTTTGAAGAATATTGAAGACCTTGGTAGGTGTGAGGAAGTCTGCAGATCTCTTCAGGGTGGATGAACTATCCAGAGAATTTTATCTTCAGGAGTAAAAGTTGTTTCTGATTGCAGGGCATCTTAAGATAAGATTATACTAATAAATTGTTGCCAGTATGTTAGCTTTCTCGATCAGGGGGCAAACTGAAATTTCACCCAAAACATATAAGAGGCATTTTAATTTGTGGTCAGTGAGTAAAAAACATGCATTTTCACCCAACTATTATTGAGTAAATAAAGGCTGAAAAATCTGTGAATTTCAGTGTGTTTATTGGTACCAGAGTGGACATGTAGAATGACAAATTGCAGGTACCTCTGCAGATTGGTCAACAAAGTAGTCTGCCATCTTCATAACAATCTTGCTGTAGTTTAATTCCCGTTATGGACCTTTTTCACAGCAGCCATTTTGACAGGAAATAGCAGGTAAACACAGGTGTTACTAATGACATTATATGACATTAATGAAGGTTCTGTTCAGTTTAGGTCTAACAGAGCCAGGGTCCTGCTGTTGTTCAATGCTGGCTCACTGCAAAGACTCTGCTACACTTAAATGGAACAGAACCTTCATTAATGTCATTAGTAACACCTGTGTTTACCTGCTTTTTCCTGACAAATGGCTGCTGTGAAAAAGGTCTTTTGCTGTTAACCTCTGCAGTTTTGCATGTGTTCAGTAAGTCTTACACACTATCCATACATGCTAACTGCATGATACATTTTCATGCAACTATAGAAAGCAAGGGCATCTTATGTCTTTGATTTTGCATAGACTAATATCTAACTTGATTCAAGCCATTGGAACCCTGGTCCCTATTGTCAAGAATCAAGGCTCATGGTTCAAAGTGTGGTTAAATGTCCAATGTGCATTGTAGAGGGGCCATGATGGTGGGATTTTGGTATTTTCATGACAAGATGTGCTTGATGCATTTGTGGTACATTAAGATGAATATATCATCAGCATGCCAAGCCAGTCTGCCTCCTTCTAAGTGATCTTCATCTGCCTCTCTGTTTTAGAGTATTTCTTCAGAGTCAGTTACCTGCCAGTCGTTCTGTTGTTCTTTTGTTTCCTCTAAGTTTCCTCAGTCTTGGCAGAAGTCTTATCTTTATATCTCCATGGTGATCATGCAGCATCCCTTCTTCTACCTGTAATGATTATCCCAATTCAAATTTTTGCTAATCACACATGGCTAGTAGATACACCAGTCACAGGGTATGTTGGGTACTGCCAATGGGTGATGGCAGTACTGTTTTGTTCTGTTACTACATATATGTACATACTATAATGAGTCTACTGTCCATTTTTCTGTGCTTGGATCCACATGTAACTCCTTGTAACTGTAAGAACCAGCACAAATGGATCTGATACACACAGCCTTGCAGCCTCAGGCAGCAATGATGGCAGGACACCAGGCTAAGCTGGAGAATTTTGAGAAGAGTCTCCATGACCTCCAACGTTCCTTCTCTGATATTGCTCCAGTTTTCCACAATAGAAGGTACAAGCAACAGCAGATCTGTTCCGACATTAAACCATTGCCACCCTGTCCACAACTGTGCAGCAGATGAGCACCCTCTCCACTCCAGACCCCTGCTCCAGCTCCTCCTGCTCCTACGACTGATCTCACATGCCAGGAGACCCTGATGCCCCACAGTTTCAAGTCCCATCTGTCACACCCAAAGATATATGCTGTTGACCCTGTCACGCGTTGGGAGTTCCTTATGGATGTTCAGCCCTCCATGTTCCCTAATGATCAGACCAGAGTCTATTATGTGGTTGACCTGGTCACTGGCCCTCCCCTCACCTGGGCTGCTGCCCTGTTGGATTAGAGATCTCTGGTTTGACAATCCTATGAACAGTTTACCTGATAACACAGGGATGGGCAATCATGTGCAGTGGAGGGCCAAGAGTCTGCAGGTTTTCATTCCAGCCAGTCACTGCAACAGGTGATTTCACTGATTAACACACCTTCGATAATGGTAGAAGTTTGCCCTGAAGCCTTTCTAACAGAAAGATGAGGTTAAGGTTAGGGTTAGGATTAGGGATGGGTTTCTGAGGCTGAAAGCCTTCAAGGAAAACTTCTCCCATGTGCCGCGCCTTCGGCCCGAGAGGAGGAACTAATCAGTGAAATCACTTGCTGCAGTGACTGGCTGAATAGAAACCTGCAGACTCTTGGCCCTCCATGGCACATGATTGCCTCCCCTGTGATAGCATGGAAGAGGAATAGATTTGAGGAAAGTGGGATAGCACACTGTGACATCATGTTACCTTGACGATGACACCAGCTATTGCTCCTCTGTTTCCTAATATAATTATTAGTACTTTAAAAAAAATCCTTAACACTTTCTTTCTAATACTACATTGTTACATTGTGTAGGTCAACTGTATCAACTTCTTGCTGAAGTCTTCATCAGCCTGAAAGTTTTGTTTCAAAGACAATCATTGTGCTGAAATTATAGCTATAATTTTGAAGGTATGAATAGCTGAGCATTTATTAAAACCTATTAAAATATAGTAATTTGTTTTTCTATTTTATACCATGATTGTTTCAAATTGGCATTAAGTTATGTTTATAAACCAATAACCAGAAAAGTAACTTGTTAAGGAAATTAGGTAACTTGATAGCAGTTTTACTGGCATCAAAATTTCTCAAGAATGAATTCTATGCCATTTTTTTTCTCAGAAAAAATACATACATACATACATACATATATATACATACACACACACACACACACACACACACACACACACCAGGACTTTCTATCCCCTGGTTTAACGTCACCATGCGATGGATTGTGGGGAATTGCCAGTCTGCAGGATTGGAGACTTAGGGGAAGTGTTCATAAAGGGCTTGAGTGAAAGGTCACTCAAGGAAAGTGCGTCTAAATCCGTGAGTCTGTAAGTGCTGACACTGGGATTGGGCCAGAGGGTTGTACAATGGCATGGTTGACCACTTTTGAGCCCAGTGTCAAAAGTGCCCAGGAAACAATGAGGCGCATCAGGAGGTGGGGACCTTGTGACTGGCCAGGTCTGTTTGTCAGTGTCTCCGGTTCACTGTGTCCTCCTGTCTGCCACCATCACCTGGCAGGGTTTTGTAGACCCCAGAATGGATGGCAACTTGTTGGAGAAGATTTGTGGGGTCCTGTGTCATAAGCTGGAGAAGCCTTTCAGACTCACCACCCTCTACTGCTGTCCTGTGAGCAAGGGCGGCATCAGCTCCTGCCCCACTTCTTTGCATCTCACCATGGAAGACCCTGGACCTGGTTTACCCTTGGTTGCCACTGCAGAACCCCTGCATAGAGTGGGCAACTGGGAGTCCAACAGGCTCCCAGTTAGACTTTTGCTGTTCACAATCAGTCTGCGGATCTCACTAATGTGTCTACTGATTATGCCAACTGACACGAGGTATTCATTAAGCTACAAGCTATCACCCAGCCTCCTCACTAACCCTGCCTTTGCACCACTGACCTCCTACCTGGTTCCTGTCCTCTTAGAGACCACTTTTACTCCCTCTCTGCTCCTGAGGCCACGGCCATGGAGGACATCTGTGAGGCGCTGGCCAATGGTTTTATCTATACAACCACATCGCCAGCTGAAGAATCTTGTTGGTACCCTGTGGTCCTGTATTGACTACTGGCCCCTAAATAGCATTACGCATAGCAAAACCAATATCTACTCCCATTGCATCTGAGCCCCTCCAAGGTGGGCCCATCTTTACAAAGATTGACCTCCACAACACCTAAAACCTAGAGTGCATCCCAGAGTGAGACGAGAGGGATGGCCTTCAGTACACCCAACTGCTGATGCCCTCTGGCTTGGCGAATGCATCTGCCATCTTTCAGTCACTGGTCAATGGCATTTCTCTGCAGCATGCTGGACTGGTTTGGGTTTGTTTACTTTGATCATAATCTGTTTTTCTCTCATTCCCAACAGGAACATATTCAGCATGTGCACCATGTCCTGAAGAGGCTGCTGGAAATCAGCCTGCTTGTGATGCTGAAGAAACGTGAGTTCCAAGTCTCCACCATCTTGTTCCTAGGCATCAAGACCAACCGCAGCGTCCAAATTCACCCAGCCAAGGTGCAGGCAGTTTTGGAGTTGTACATTATTCTAAACACTGTTTAATTTGCCCTGCTTTCTTGTCCATTCTTCTGCAGTTGTCTACCTAACTGTTAAAGTGTTAAGGTGTTAAATGAACCAAACAATTATCATCCATTAGTAAGGATAAATTATATAGACATGATTTCAAATTTCATGACACACAACAGTTTTGTTGCTATGATAGAGCATGCACCATAAAGGCTAAGTCCTTGTTGCAGCAGCCTGGGTTTGCATCTAGTCCAAGCCCTTCACTTCATGTGATCAACTGATTGCAAAAAAGATTTTGGCCTATATACAAAGGAAAGTAGTTGTTTGTCTATTTGTTTTTGGCAAGAAACACCAGCTTGTGATCTGACTTTAGAGAGGATGGGAAGTAGGTCACTACATTTCCCAAACATCTTTTGCCAAATGTAATGCAATTCATTCAGTTATGTCAGCATATCTGCAGGAGCTGGATGGACACAAATTTGCTTTGTACAGTGTGCTCAATAATCATTACTGTATTGGGTAAGGATGGGTATTTTATGTGGGTGATGACGTTGTTTTTTGGGCTTCATTTTACTGCTCTTTATAATGTTTTTTCAAGTGTCTGAATACGCTGATTATGTTTATTTGCAGTGCAGACCCTAAAACTGAAACGCTTGATGAATGACGATCCAATTCTTGAAACTCCTCATGCGCTGCTCCGACAATTTTGCCTTTGTTATCTAGCCGGATTTTCTTTGTGTCGGCTGTGAGCTGTTACCTCAACCATGTGGATCCAGAAATGTTTGGACAGAGCATGCTTTACAGTGGAAGACCTGTGATTTGTCACACAGTGAAATAGGGAGGCCTTGATTTGAAACAGCAGTAGCACAGGCATGTTTAATACTATGTAATGCCTCAAAATCACAGTCAATTACATTCATTTGTGCAGCTGCCGTGCTGTGCCATCAACCTGATCCAGGTATCAGCGACTGCAAATCACGGTCATCCATGGCACCAAAATTGCAGCAGACCATAATACTGATAACAACACATCCACTACCACACAGGCACAGGCGAGGAGAAACCATCAAGCTATATTCAGATAATCACAGGAAAGGTTTTGCGCACACTCTGGCCATTATGTTGAATGGAGACAATGCATTTTTAATGGCTAGAGTCCTGTGCTATTGTGCACCAAAAGGTAAAATTTGATGAACTTTGAACCCACCATGTGCTGCACCATGTACAACAGTTGAAGCAGTTACAAAGATGCTATTTGAGTGGGTACAGGTAGTGGAGAGTGGTAGGGGTATATCATGTAGGTGCTGCAATCATATAGCCTTGTACAGCTCCTTGTTAGCAAGCTAACAAAGGTCAGGATTTCATTGGCACCACTGGGTGTGCTGAATATTACTTCACTGTGCTTCATAAAAGTGTCCCATTGCCAATGAATGGCTACGCCTTGCACCATGTGCCTGTACAAAAACAGGGCACTTTCTTTTAAATATCAACTGTTTTACATGTGTAGATTGGAATGACATGATGAACTGTATCAAACAAAATCCTTCGATGCAGAAGCATATGAAAAGAAACAGTGCTGCTCTCAGAGTTAAGAAAAGCATCAATAGATATTCCCTATGAAGAAATGTTTCAGTGCTGCAATAGAGCTGAAAGTTAAGAATGGCCCATAACTTCTCATCAGCTTTTAAATGTTTAGCTTTGTTAGAATTTGTTTAGAGAAAGTTTGGCGTACATCCAGAAAAGAAACATACAGTACATTAATATTGTGGTAACACCCAAGAGAAGTGCTCTTTACCGTGATGATGGGAAGGACAGTGATGCAATGAAAATAGTGTAACGTGTCAGACTTTGAAAGCCATGTCTACAGGAGAGGAAGACCAGGGTTCAAGTTACGTGGGAGCCAACAGGAGTTGAGCTCCCATAAGGAGTGGTCTGGGCTCCCATGAAGAAAGTAAATATATATGTATGTGGGGGTCGCTAATAATACATAAACAAAAACCACTGTTTTAATCACAAGTAATGAAATTTTTTTAACACAATAATAAATATTATCGAGATAAATAGGCCAAAAGAAATGTATTTTCTAAAAGACCTGGATGAAGGCTGTGCTTCACCACCAGGCCACAATGGTGCACAGTATTACGGCAGCTATGCCTGTTGAGAGCAACGTGGGGTCGTGAACGTTCAAACCAATATGGAAGAATCAGCCAATATTGTAGTAGAGTAATGTTATTACAAAATTACCATGCCGGCAAAAAGAACGCTAACGTAATGCACAGTGAACTCTCTCTCTCTCTCTCTCTCTCTCTCTCTCTCTCTCTCTCTCTCGAAAAATCGCACATTATTTATTTATTCATTTATTCAGTCAGTCATTCATTTATCTCTGCCACTAACCTTAGTTATGTTGGAGACCTCCACAAAGCTCACATTATAACTCAAACCCTGGAGGACAGTCCACTGATCAATGTAACCAAATGAGAAACAGCTGTCAAAATATCTGCAGCTATTTCAGCATCGTTCAAGAGTTATTCCCCCAGAAAGGAGGAGGAATCTGGAAAAGCTCTGTGTGAATGAGAGGAAACGTTACCTGAAATCATGTCATCAAAACCTGTTTCAATACCACTGTTCCCAGTTAAGTTAGCAACGCTGCGCTTGGACAGACAGTTTCAACGGGCGCAGCATGTCGCTCAGTCTGGTTACCAGGCAACAAGCGGCTCATCAACTTTAACGTGAGCTGCCTCTCAAGACGTTGCTGATACTTATTAGATTATCCCAATTCTGATTGGTCGGGTCACACAGAAGTGACATTAAAGAGTGTCAGGTTTCCATTGTTTTCAGAATTGTGCGTTGTCATGGAGCCAACGCACCGCTCTCAGCTCCGCTCCAGAACACGAGCGGGATCATCCACACTGCCCTGAAGCCGTAGAGAACAACGGGAATTCAGAGAGTGCAACACCTGCATGTTTGACAGCAGGGTTTCCCATGTATTCATTTATATGTGGCAAATAATACATCGCCCGCCACACATCGGCATCCCCTGCATATAACTGACACTGGTGAGACCGACACTTGCACACGTGCGCAGCCACACACACGCTCCAGCGCACAACCGATACTTGGATTTACCGACACACGGTCTGTCTCTCTCTCTCTCTCTCTCTCTCTCTCACACACACACACACACACACACACCGTCGTAAACATCTTAATTTATGTATTTTCTTAAGAATTAATGCAAAACTTTGACCTTATCCTATGACCTTTGACTGACTATCCTCAAAATTGAAACAGTTCTTCCCTTCCCGACCCTTTAAACTTCCACCAAGTTTGGTACAAATCGGATCAAAACTGTTTGAGTTATGCTGTACGGGTGTAATAATGCCGCTGCCTCCACTGCTTCCCGGTATGATCGCCGCCTTACTGCTGACAAGCCACAGCAGGGGTGAAAAACAGTAAAAAAAACAAAACAAAAAAAAAAAA
>OMKZ01026367.1:0-12507 GCA_900302535.1 Neoniphon sammara
CAGAAAAAAAGTGAAACTACATTGGAAACAAATGGGATTAAATGAATATGAGACTAAATGACTTGTTGAGATAGATAGCTTTTGGAGTGGTCATGTTTATGGTGGGAGTATTAGTAATAGTGGGCTTTAAGTGGATTATACCTTGTAGTAGGAGTAGTACTATGACTAGGGTTCAGTTTTCTAGTATTACATATCTCTAAAATCCCAGTGGCAGAAGCAGTGTTTCAATGGCATATAACTTATTAATATTAGTATTAATACTATCATTATATTATTATTATCACTAGTAGTTGTAGTAGTAGTAGTAGTAGTGATAGTGGTAGTAGTAGTAGTAGTAGTAGTGATAGTGGTAGTAGTAGTAGTAGTAGTAGTAGTAGTAGTAGATAGTGATAGTGATAGTGGTTGTAGTACTAGTAGTATAGTAATAGTATAAGAAGTAAGACTGATATTGTTGTTGCTGTTACTGTTTTAGACAAAAAATAATAAGAAAGAAAGAAACACCTAACAAGGTATTTAGTCTCATGTTCAGTGTTAAAATCTTGTTTTTCTTAAAACAAATGAAAAAAAAAAATCTGCCAGTTGGATGAAATAATTTCACTTGTTTCCAATGCTAATCAACTTGTTTCCAGAATTTTCTTGAATCAAATCAGGAAAATTCTAGAAACAAGTGAAACTGCATTGGAAACATAAATATGAGACTAAATAATTTGTTAAGATGGACATTTTGCAGTAGCCATGACTTAGTCATGGTGGGCTTGAGATAGTTTAAATACCTTAATGCAGTAGTAGTAGTAGTAGTAGTAGTAGTCGTAAAAGTAGAAATAGCATTTCAATATATGTTATATTTTATTCTGGCCAGTTTTTGGAAATTAGTATTAGCAGTAGTAATAATATGTTTTTTAGCAAAATGTAACTTTAATATAAGTTAAGTTTAAATAAGTTGAAATATTTTCTCTCTGGTTTTGAAATATTTTGCTCATGCATCTTTAATGGGCAAAGTGCCAAAAAGTTCCACTCTGTTTGTAAATTCAAGTTCTTCTTCGGCTCAGATGTCCCTCAGTTGATAATCTGCTTTAATGATCTTTGTTCCCCAAGCTCTGATGCCATTTCTCAGCTAAAAACAAGATCCAAATCTGTCAGTATATCCCCCTGGATAAATGAAATCATCTGTCAGAACAGAAGTGGAGAAGCACTAAGCTCCTGGTCCACTATGAATATATGAAGGAGTCATTAACATCCTTTAACCAAAAAATTAAAGATGCAAGAGCAAATTATTTTTCAGAGCTAATCTCTACCAATAAGCATAATAATTCCCAATTCATATTCAGTCCTATTGACCGCCTTGTGAACCCTGCTCCCCCGCCTGGTGTCTCCATTTTTTTCAGTGCTGACTGTGAGATGTTTTTAATATCTTTAGAGATAAGGGACATCAGGTCTGGGATTTCCCGCCTCATTTATTTTACTGACGTTTCAAGTCCTTTTCAAGATAATTTGAGTCAGTTTAAGCCAGTCTCTTTGAACTACTAGACACTGTTTCGCACAGTGTCTAGTAGACTGATAAGGCTTTTAAAAGTATTAGTATTTCTTTTAACTGTGTTTTAGCAGAATATACCTTTAAGAATATAATTAGTGGTGTAAGTGTTGTTTTAGAGGAATATACATTTACTTCTGCAGTATATAAACTTTTGTAGCTGTGCTAATACTAGTAGTTTTTCAATTAGATTTATGTTTATCAGTATACTGGTAGCTGATGTAGTATTTTAGCAGAAACTGAGTACTGTTTGTAGTAGATAGAGAGAGTACATAGTAGTACATAGGTTGTAGTACATAGATTATAACAGAATTTACTCAAGAAAGTGTAGTGATGTTTTTGCACTGTTTTTGTCTTAATTGTTTTTTTTTTTTTCATTTTTCTTGAATCATACATATGTTTACTTTATTGTATTTTATGATTATGCTTATTTTCTGTTTCATGATAATTTTCTGTTTCATTCTGCTCTCTTGAATTTAATAAAAAATGTTGACACTTTAAATGTTCTCAGTGTTTTTATTAAAACAATTTAAAGTTGCAGAATCAATTCATTTATTGCAAGGCACCCTATCTGGTGTTACAGTGTTGTCAGCTGTACATTTATAAAAGGGAGAATGTGAGAATAGAGATAAATATCAAAAAAGGCAACGTGGTTTGAGGAAAACCTCAAACCACGTTGCAATCCAGCTGTGCTCAAAAGCTGAATTTAAAATAAGATCCATGGTGGATGGGATACCTGCAAAGGTCAAACCCTGCACCTTTGCCTTGTGTCAGGTCCCACTGATGATCCTTTTGTGATTGGATTTCTGAGCACTGGAGAGACTGATTCAGTTCAGGATTGGGATTGATGAGGACTAAAAACCTTTTGAGCTGGAATTTGTGTTACTTATGTGTTAAATTGTTTTCTGTAAATATGTGTAAGTAATCCAAATAGACAGGAAGGTTGACTAAAATTATGAGCACAAACACATTATCTAACTTTTCCCAGATAGCAGAAACTGAGTGCTCTATCCAGACAAAGATGGTCAACCCTGCAGCGATAAGATTTTTTTCCCCCCACCAGCACCTACACCCACACCAGCCATTAAGAAGAAATATATGTCTGTGAAAAGTGCACAATTCACCGACATCATATTATATGATTTCTGGGTAATGAAGTCCTTTCAAATATTCACACGCTTATCTTCCACTGCTGCATACGTACAAAATGGCCTGGCAAAGCTTTAAGGGAAAACATCTCAGAGAATTCAACCATGAACAGCATGAGTCTCATTTTGTGTGTGTGTATGTGTGTGTGTGTGTCGTGGTCTCACATGAAACCTGTGGTGGTCTCAGATTATCTCGGGTACTCTCAGTGCTGCTGACTCAGAGCTGATAGGGCTGGAGGGGGAGATTAATATTCTCCACTGACATGGGGATACTTCTACACTAACAGATCTGTAAGACACACACACGCACACACACACATACATATGCATGATCTGCATGCTGGCATGGTAGTCTGAGCCCTGAACTCCTTTTTTTGATTGGGAGCGTTCCGATTTCACAGTAAAAATAAAGAATGTAGACGATATACAGGTTTGGCCTCTTTTTATTACTATGATTCATACTCATACACCAAATAAACATGCATAGTGTTATTACTTATTTACAACAGGTTAAGCAAACCAAATTTTTATCTTAACATGATACAATATAAATACAATTCACAGGAAGATGTTCCAAGATCTGTGAGGCTGGTGGCCAATATCACCTTGAGGCGTTATCTGACAACGTCCCAGAAGAGGAAAAAAACAGGGCAGTCCGACAGTCACCATTTCTCAGGTGCTCAAGGTTGCTGGCCTACACAAACATCCTGGCAAGGTTGTCTCTAATTGGTTGTTCCACGCTTTTCTTTTTGTAATGTGTTGAAGCCTTTCTTAAGTAGTAGTGTCCATTCGTTGTGATGTCCATTCAGTGCCAACAAGTAATGCGGACTGATGATCTCATTGGGACCCTTGGACCGTGCATGGGAGTCCAAAAATACTGCAGGGCCTTGCACATGGATACAAAACGTGTTTGCATCCATTCTGACAGGGAGCTAGTGGCTGCTCTTATGGTTCTTTGGCTCCATTTTGGCACTCATTTCCTGTACTATTCACTGAGAAGATAGCAGGCAGATCTCTGACCATGGTACTGTATTATATAAAAACTTCAGTGGGTCATCGTTCAACTATTTCCACAGAGCATGTTTTTATAGAGAGACAGACCCAGCTCACTTTGGAGGCAAATGCACACCGTCACTGATCATACATCTTCATTCTTTCAATCAAATAAAGTTCAAATACTGAATGTAAGAGTAAAGTTTGAACATCCTGCAGTTTGGACCCAGAGCTGGCCCCATATCAAATTTGGATCACTGACAATCAAAACAGAGACCTAATCTATTGGATAGCCTCAGTTTAGCATTTTTTTGACTCCTCCACTCCACTCTACCAAACCAAAACAAGCAAAGTGTAAGAAAAAAAAGTCACACTCAGTAACCATGCAGGAAAAACGAAAACTATAAAGTAAATCCTACTTTTACTATTATCAGCCGTAACTCATTATCAGGCATATTTAGCACTCAAAAAGTTTTTAAATTCTAATGCACGGAAGCAAGACTGTTTGGTAGTGCTGGATGATGTAATTTTGAAAATGTAGTAAAACAAAAGTGCAAAAATAAAACAAAACAAAAGAGTAGTGCAGCTGAAATATGATTGACATAAATGTTTTAAAAAGGCAATGAACCATCATAGATATTGGAAATTTAGCTTTCCATTATGTTCTGTACATAATGAATGAATACTGACTAAAAACGGGACCTCAGAAACTGATGTAATGGCTAAATGCACAGCTCACTTTTCAATAAGTGAACAGAAGTATGTCACGGCAATACCAAAGAGAGTAATAAATAAACGTGCATTTCTGTTGTTAAAGTGAATCTCGCTCTCTTTCTGATCTGAGATGTTACATGTCTTGCGCATCTGCTGATTGACTGCATGCTATTACAGTATTACTCCATGGATAACACTGAATACATGATGTTAACATTTAAAAAACAAGTGCATTTAAAAATGTCCTAGTTAAGAAACTAAGTTAAAGGGGAACCAAGAAAGAAAGTAAAGTCAAATCTGAATCTTTGGTTCTTTGGTTCACATTACTCACATCACATATAAGGAAACCATACACACTCCTCTTGCCACAGGATGCTTACACAATGAAGAAGGCGAGTGTAAAAAAAACAAAAAAAAGGAGAGAAATGAGCATATTACCTTAACCATGCCATATCCAAGCATTTTTGCATTTGAATAATGCACAGATGATGACATCCTGTTGAAACACTGGAGCTGCTTCAAATCACTCTACAGAGTCTAATAGTTCTAGGTTTGACTAGTACTGCAGTATGTATTACAAAAGCACAGTGAAAAATACTACCAACAGCTCTTTAAAAGAAATACTGCATATATCACTACAGTAGCTACCTGTCTATCCAGGTTGTGCTGTACTGTTTAAACACACCATCCTACTGCATCTTTCCTGGCCAGTTAGGCTTGTTGGAAGTGCCTGCCTTGTAAAACACAGTGGAACAGAATTGTGTGTAATAACAAGTGACATAAAATGTTCATGGTGACCTTCACTGGAAGTCAATTTCCTTAACACTACTGAAGGGATCAAAGGCCACTAGATTTATAGTGTCAATGAAAGAAAAAGAAAGGCAAAAAAAACAGGCAAAAAGAGACATTGCAACTCAATGAATTAAAAATAACTGAATAAATAATAGAAAGTCAGAAGAAAGAGAGAAACAGGGTGCAATAGTGAGAAAGAATGATCGTCCTTGGGAGACTTGGGAGTTTTAAAAGCACACACTCTCTTTCTGTTTCACTCTTTCTTTCAGTTTTGCTTCCCTCTTTTCTCTTTTGTGCTGCTCTTTTCCCATCCATAATTTTTCTCTTTCACCCTAAAATGTTATACCTGTGAGCAAAGATGGAAAATTAAGTTTCAAAATACCAATGATCAGTCCATCACGACACAGAATCAAAATGCTGGAAAATCCAATCGTAAAGCTTTGAAATACAGCTCCATCTTCTCCATGTTAGACAGTGGGGTTCCAACGGTATGAGATTTTCATGGTACGATAACCATCTCAGAAAATACAACAGTTTCACGGTATCACGGTACGGTAAACAGAAGGTTATTTTTGGTTGAACAAATGTTTTATTGTAATTTCACAAAATATTATGTCCTGACAGACATGAACTTGAAACATTTTTTTAAATAACACTTATATGGTAGATAATACCATAGATAAGCAAATGATGACTACCGTCAATTTTCAAACCATGGTATACCGTGAAACCAGTACACCGCTGCAACCCTGTTAGACAGTAACAAAATATAATATGTATTGTAAACTGTGAGGTGATATATAGAAAATTCAATACTACAACAAAGAAGGTATAGACATCTTTTTGGCCATCTTTTTCAACTTGTAAGAAATCTTGTCTTCTCAAAGTGCATGAGAATTGATCACATCTTACCAAGTTAAGGTCCGGTAGGCCAATTAGTTGCAACAGAACCAGCTGTATAAAATTTCCTATTCATTTACAGTAGATGTTATTACTTAAAAATGGAGCTGTAATCAAAAACATTACCATTTCATTTTTAACCAACCCTATGACAAGTGCTACTTCACTCATGAGTCCAAATGTAGAAATTGCACTCATTCATTTCAGAACACAAATAAATAATGCTTACTGTACATGCATGAAGTAAAAGACACTCTTCTTTCCCCCATACAAACTCTCTTCCACACACTCTGGGACACACACTGTACACCAGTGAGTGCTAAAAGTACAGGTAGTATGTCCAGTAGAGCAGATTGACCATGACAAAGGAGAGGGGGAAAGTGACTCTGGAGTAGTTGTCTATGTACTGGGGGTTCTCCACGTGACAGCAATTTATGGAGCGGTGCACGACCTTGCGGAGGAGGGACAGAGCGGTGAGGCATCGGTTGGGGGGCTCCTCGGGGGGCGCCTCAGGCTTAGGCTCACTGCCTGAAGGGCTGGAGGGACTGACAGCGAGTTCTGCGGAGGTGGGAGCAGGAGGAGGAGAAGTGGCGGTCTCCTTGCGTCTCTTGGCCCTGTTGGAGTCACTGGCGATGGTGGTGACAATGCCGTTCATCTCCTCCTCGAAGTCGTGCATTTGGTGGCCATACTGTGGGAGAGTGAGAGGCAAAGACGATTGTGAGTGAAAACAAGAGGGTGATCATGGTCTCAAATCAAAATCTTGGAACTGGAGGCCTTCATGGGTCCACCCGAACACAAAGACCCGAGACTTGCCCCAGGACTTGTACAGGTTCAGATCATTGTTTTATATACAGTCAATTGGCTCTGGGTCGGGTCCCACTCTATTGCCGCAGGTCCTGAATCTGTTTAACATTAACTAGATGCAACAAAACTCTAAACTAATTGTAAATGAGTCGCTTTGTCATCCATCACCATGAAAACAAGTGGACTGTTAAGCTGAAATAATGAGTGAATAGCCGTGACGTTTCAATCAGCGAGAGAGGAATAGAATAAAACATTGATGTATTTTACCAACTTTCTTGGAGGGTTGATTGTATTCGTCATAGCCAGGCACAGGAGAGAAGACATTTCTCAGCTCTCAATGGGCCAAGGACCAGGTTTCAAATAATAGACGGGTCCAGTTCCTGTTCCAGTCCGACATTTCTTGGTTCTACATTGGTCCGGGACAAGCTTTCAAATATTATAGACTGGTCTGGTTCGGTTTCAGGTGGTACATTTCTGGGTCTTTTTCGGTTTGGGCATGAATTTTTGGAGCCATGAAGACCTCTAGTTGGAGCACATCTTGAACTTACCAGGTAGGGTTAATGGTGATGGTGATGGTAATGATGGTGATGATGATGATGATGATGATGATGATGATGATGATGACGACCATGAAGACTTTTACTGTAACAAAACAATGTGTATAACAACAATGAACAACACAACAGCCCCGTCATAAGGGTCTCACCATGAGCATGTTTGCACCGCTGTGGGTGAGGGTGCAGAAGTGGGCCACGGCGTATTCGATGAGCGCTCCGAAGATGAAGCTGAAGCAGATTCCCAGGTAAACGTCAATGGCCTTGATGAAGCAGTTGGCATTGGGCAGTGATGTCCGCGCACCCATCATTAGAGTGGTCATGGTCAGTACTGTGGTCACTCCTGGCACAGAGGACACAGCATACAGGTGAATGATTGGCCCTCTGATCAACCAAAAAACTCTTAAGCACACTTCAAATATATAATCTGTGAAGTGGTTAGGAAATATGGAGATGCAAGTGAGCTGTGTTGTATTTGCTGTGCAAAAAGAGAGGGGGTGACAGAGATAGAGTTGCAGAAATAGATAACAGGTGTAAACCTGACTTTGTGTAGAAAAATGCCATTATCCTAGGTCAGAACTGTAACCTAGAGCATCTGGAGACACCTGCCATCTGGGCGTGCATCGTGATCAGAAACTTCGGTTTTGTCTTCAATACCACTTGAATTCTTTAACCTCTTCTCTGCTGCTCCCATCAGTAGATTTGTAATTTCCGCGTGGTCAAGCTTTGTTCAAACCCACAGAACTTCATTTAAAATTCTAGTGGAGATCCCAAGGTTTCCAAAGATAGCAAATGTCTGATGTAAGTGTATAGTCATAAAACAATGGCATCTTTGGTTTGAATATTTAAGTTTTTCAGTGCAGCAAAAGTGTAAACTCATGCTTAAAATAGCTATATGGTTAGTTGTAAATGTCTGAACACGGTTTGTAATTCTCAACCCGAACCCTTCCAGGCTCGACTCTATCGCGTCAGTTCAGGCTCAGATTATTTATTATTCCAGCCGGTTTGACAGGGTCGGGCTCTGTGCTGCGGCATCAAGGCTCTGAATAAACATGAACTTGAGCATGCAGACAGGCAGTAGTCTCTTGCTTCCAGAGTGAGAGTCTGATGTTTCAGTTCAGAAATGAAATTGATGCTGATCAGGTCAAGAAAGAAATAAAGTCAGGGGAGGCTTTTGTCCACCCAGTGTCAGGTAGGCAGGCTGCGGTTTTATTAACTAAACAGTTACTGATATACCTGCAGTTCAGTTGGCATTTTGTCCATCAGCACTGACAGTTCAGCTGCGCTCAGCTGAATCAGGCAGGATATTTTTCTGTGAGAAAACTGATGGGTCAGGCGAGTGTCGGATTAAAACACGGGGTTCGCAAATGTGTGTTTCCTAGGATAGCAAGGGCCTGACCCGCCCTACTCTGCATCTCTCTAGTAGTCATTGCCTTCATTGGTTGGGTTGCTTAGGTTTAGGCATGAGGAGTGAGATTGGTTAAGATTAGGGTAAGAATATCAGGGTAAGTTAATCAGAGGCTGAGTAGGGCAGAGTAGGGCAGGTCATGCCTTTGCCATCCTAGGAAACGCAAATTTACATGGGGTTCAGGTTCTGGTCGGGACAAGCTTTGATTTTTGGGTCCGTTAAAAACTGTACTCAACACCTTAATCTTTTGCAAAAGTATCAAACATCAGCCCTGGATAAATAAATCTAATTTCTTAGGTCAGGAGACAAAAAAGTAACATCTGCACTCATACTTATAAAATGATCCCCCTATAGTTCCAAATGCCAAATTCCAAATATGTATGAGATATTCTGTTTGTGGCTAACATTATTACAATAGATCATATCTGTGTTTTATTGCTGGAGGTTGATAGCGTTAACGTCTAGCCTGTTTATGTAAACAGATGTAAGTGAGCTTGTGCCGGCTACCTGATCCATTCTGCACACGTGCGAGCAGTCCGTCATGATATTAGTGAACTGTGGAAAGAGCCAAGGACTACCTGCTGAAGTAGACTGTTGTTTGACATTTACTGTATGTTTGAAGAGAACTAATTTGACCACACATGCATGTAATGGATTGGGGAGTGTATAAAACATGCAATATCAAGTTTGTCCAAGTTAAGCTGCTGTAGCTAGCTGTCCAAGATGGCGGACTTCTCACGTATGTGCAGAACAGATTGGGTAGCCGGCATAGATTGGGTACTGACAGTCCTCTCTCCTCACCTCTGGTTTAATGAATTGAGACAGCCTTGATGACGGAGGAGACAGATCGATTTTTGCGTCATGAGCCTGAGCAGCGAAGAGACTAGGAGGCATAAAATAAGTGAATGGGAAGCACCCCTAGGGTGTGCTAGCAATGACCTTTAACCCAAGACATCAAAACCTTTTGAGATTACCTTGGATTTCAGGCATGCACATATTCCCAAAACCCCCATCCATATCAGTGGCTGGCACATAACCACAACAGAGTTATACCTCTGAGCCTACATCTGCAGCTCCGTGAAATGGCACATCAGTTCAGACGATATCATCTGCAAAGCACCATAAGTCCTCAGACAACCAAAGGAGTTAATCTAATCTCCTGGTTGGATTCTACACATTTATCAAAGAGAAAACTCTAAGTTCCTCAGTCATGCTCTGGTAGGGAGGCATGGACAATCACACACAGAAAAAAAAAAAAAAAAAAAAAAACATACAGCAAATCATCTCCAAGGCAGCCAAGATCACCAGCACTGACCTCCCTGAAATTAATCCCTTTACACCCAGTGCACCATGAAGCAGGATATCCTGTGGTCCTGGGGGTTCTAGATGCCAGAATTCAGTGTTGAGGTGTTGTGAGACTAATTCAACAAAACTAATTCAACAAAACCTCTGTGATGTGGCGTTCCTGCTTGATAACTCTAATGTCATAGCTGCTCTCGTCAACCCCGCGGCTGTATAACACAGTTGTGCAGAAGAGTTTGTTACTCTGCTTCATTCTTGAAACAAAACTGGAGTCTCTTATCTCATTAGAACAGAGAAGACCCAAACATTAAGGAGGTTCAAAAGACATCCACAGCTATTTGGTCAGGAAGGAACACTTTGTACAGATGGTGAATGAAGACTGAGGCTTGGGTGAGAGAAAATAGCTTTGTCATGTTTCTCTTACCTATACAAATGCGTGCAGGAACAGAAGACAGGGAGATCCAGAAGGAGACCCATGAGAGGACCACCAACAGGCTGGAGGGGACATAAGTCTCAAGGATAAAGTACAGGATACTTCTCTTCAGCTCAAAGTGGAAGACCAACTTGGGGTAGTTTCCTTGGAGAAGAGAAAAGGGTGTAAATGCAGTTGCTACCAGAAAACAAGCAATGTTATTTTTGAAGATATGAAGGATAGTGAAACAGCAAACATACAGCATATACAACAGAGGTCACAGCAGGCTGCTAGTGTGATGATCTGTTGACTTATTTAGTATACATTTAGTATAAATAAATTAGTATAAAAACTGTTGACAGATTATTGCTGAGAAATCTGGCAGCCTCTCCCTGTCTACCTCTACCCTGTATTTCACTTTGTGTAGCACTGCGTTGGGTTTGAAATCTGACGGACATGTAAGTTGTCAAGAGACCATGGAAAAATCACTTCCAGCATGTTTATCCTCTTCAGCAAAGCTAAAGAGAAAACAAAGCTGAGCAATGCCAGGGAGGAGGAGGAGTGTCAAGCAGGCGGCATCTTTTTTTTGGAGCAGGAAGCAGTAAGGGGTTGTGGGAAACGAGGTCTTATGTTACTACTGGCATGAGACAGAGACTACCAATCGTCTTGACTGTAAAGTGGACAAAGCTGTTCTGATGTTTAAAAACCCTGCAAACAGCATCTTCAGTGTAACCTTAGAAAGTGAGGTTAAGAAGTGGAACAGATGGAAACCGAAAATGTGTGGGAACGACATTGTTACCAGTTTCATAAATGGCCTCTGAGACGGAGGTGTAGTGGTCCTCTACTGTGTACTGAGCCAACCGCAGTGAGTCTAAGCCGCTGACGGAGTCATTCCCTCTGGTCCAGTAGAACATAACGTCGTTGATGTTGTAGCCCCCTGCAGGACACAGAGAGAGACAAAGGTTACTTTATCAGCCAATTTGAATTTGTCACTCCACACACACCTTGTAGATACAACACATATCCCATTAGACATTAACTCCATCACAGAGCTCAGCACAGAGCTCCGAGAGCAGTTTGGGGTTCAGTGCTTTGCTCAATGGCAGCTCAGCAGCAATGGTGGACAGTGTTGAACAGTAAGGGCAGTCATCCTCACAACTGGAAGAACCCCTTCTGTAGGTTCAAGGAACTGGATGAGAAACATTTTTGTTGTTCTTTAGCCTCCCTTTGTCTATAGGCCAATCTGCTGTAATCGATAATGATGATGCTGACCATGATTTTCTTATTTTTATTCTACTTTTTTATTTTATCCTGTACATAGATATTTATGGCAAGCTCTTTTGTGAATTAACTACATTCCCTTCTGTGCTGCTGCTGTGTCATGTGAATTTGCCCCATGGGGGATCAATAAAGGTACATCTTATCTTTTCTTACCATCGTGATAGAGATACTGTGTTATAAAAAAAACAGCTTTTCACTAAACTCAAAGGTAGCACAGTGGAAACAGCTGGTAATGATATTAACAAAACCCTCTCATGCAAACATCTGGTCCTTTCAGATTTGGGTTGTTTGTAACTGTAAGTAGTAAACTCCATCTAACACTAAATATCTGCACGATATACATGGACATATATGTGTGTGTGTGTGTGTGTGTGTGTGTGTGTGTGTGTGTGTGTGTGTGTGTGTATATATATATATATATAGATAGATAGATAGATAGATAGATAGATAGATAGATAGATAGATAGATAGATAGATAGATATAGATATAGATATGGATAAATATAGAGATAGATAGATAGATAGATAGATAGATAGATAGATAGATAGATAGATAGATAGATAGATAGATAGATAGATAGATATTGATTGGGAAAGCTGAAAACAGCTTCAAAAGACATTTTAAAAGGGCGTGACACCTTTGAGAAGAAAATGGATAGGGTTTACAT
>OMKZ01026368.1:0-18062 GCA_900302535.1 Neoniphon sammara
CGTAATTGCATACAAGGATATACACCCTCCCCTACTGTACAACACGAAGGAGACTGGAATTAGTCAGTGACTTCAGGTGTCATCTGCAGAGCCGTCATTGATATCTGTAATATTAATGTTGCATATGATGCCAGCGTGCATGGAGACACACGGGCTCAATGGAGAGCTGTGCTCCAGCTGGCTGCTGTGACAGGTCACTGACACTGTGTTTCTGCTTACAGTCAGTGATCCCTGAGATTCAGACATGAATCTAACATGTTTCACACTAGCCCGAGTTACATTAATACGTGTACTAGACATATTATATTTCCCGTTTCAGGAGTTTTTAATAATAGATTGGAGGGATGTCGGAATGGCGGTTGCCTCCCCTATTATTTTATTTTTATTTTTTTGAGTACTGTGACCCATTCAAAAGTGCCGTGACAAAAAAATTGAGTTGATTGAATTACGTAGCTTAAAAACAAAATTGATCGTTAGTATTAATCGGTTAGAGTTACTGTTATCGGTTAACGGTTAAACGGTTAACCATGTGCATCCCTAGTTTAGTGACTTTTGTTATTATGTATAATACTCTTTATTATCTATAGCCCTATTTAATTTTTCTTTTTCTGGCTACATCCTGTTACACCCAGTTTCATTGAAGTTTCATCTTATTCTTGTTATTGTCAGGGTGGGCCACTAGACAAATGTTACTATACTTAGTAGAGGCTTTGGTCAGCAGGTTTCTCTGCTGCACCAAGTAATCAATCAAAAGGTCTCATCTCTGTTCTAAAAGTTTAGTTGGCTGTAAAATTAGTCACAGAAGTGGGTGACTTTGGAGATGTACCAGCTGCTGTCCAGTGGTCAAACAAATTAGATTCCTTCCTTGACTTTTGCCATGTATTGAAAGCTACTGGTACCCAAAGGTGTTGAATCACATGCCAGTGTATTGTTTTTCAGGGTTGTCGAAGTGTAGAAGAATTCCAGTGTCTGAACCGGATAGAGGAGGGTACCTACGGTGTGGTATACAGAGCCAAGGACAAAAAGACAGGTAGGAAAGCAAACGTACAGTACATCTTTGTGTTTCTTGAGACTTTTTTTTATTGGTGAAGGAATAACGCTTGTCTTGGTGTTGCAGATGAGATTGTGGCCTTGAAAAGGCTGAAGATGGAAAAGGAGAAGGAAGGCTTCCCTATCACCTCTCTAAGAGAGATCAACACAATTCTGAAAGCTCAGCACCCAAACATCGTCACAGTCAGGGTGAGAGAACTGGAGAACTCCACTGGAAATTGTATCTCACTAAAGTGAACATGGTGAATTGAATTCTTTTCCCTTTTCACTGTAATAGGAAATAGTCGTTGGAAGCAATATGGACAAGATCTATATTGTGATGAACTATGTCGAACATGACCTGAAGAGTTTGATGGAGACCATGAAGCAGCCTTTCCTGCCAGGTAATGCAGTGTTATGTTTAGCTTTGGTCAATTTCTCTCTGCGTAATAAGTAGTATGGGATAAAAAAAAGGCCCTCTGTTTCTACTAGGATGAATTCCTGAGAGATTTGTCCTGGTTTACCAAGCTAAGATAGAGATTTTTCTGTAGCAGCAATGCTTCCGCAGTGGGTTTGTGTGCCTTATCCAACAGGATAGCCTGGGCTTGGCAGTCGGTGTGTCTCCTCCATGCCTCACAACAGCTCTGCAAATGCACCATGTCTGTTTTCCTCTCTTGCCATTTCACCCTGTATAGGCGAAGTAAAGACTCTGATGATTCAGCTGCTGAGAGGGGTTCGCCATCTCCACGACAACTGGATCCTTCACCGTGATCTGAAGACATCCAATCTGCTGCTTAGCCACAAGGGAATCCTCAAGGTATGTTAGGACTGGTTCTCAAAATTGGGTCCAGGGACTCCTGAGGGTCCAAGAGGTGGTCCCAAGGTATCTCCGGCAAAATGAGAAATAGCTAAATTGCACTAGAATTCATTCGAGTTTATATAAGAATTATTATCATCGTCGTAGGTTTTTCTCTCATTACCATCTCCCCACATTCTGTGTTGATTATTCAGTGCTAAATCATCATCAATTCAAATCTTTCTTGATTAAATTTTCTTACTGCTGTGGATAAATGCCCAAATGTAGATGCTGTGACATCACGACCAAATGTTTCCGGTGCTGTTACAATGTTTGATGCAGAAAATGTTTCATTTATCTAAAACATCTACAGTAAATGTCAGGTTTTGGTGTGAGTCCTTCACAATCAAAGAGCAAGGGCTTCTTTCTAGATTTACCATTTTTGGCTGATGTTACAAGATGGTGAGAAATTAGAAAAAATAGAAATTGTACAAGGAGAAGAAACCCATCACAACAGAGACAGAGATATCTGTGTCTCCACTGGAATGCAATGCAGCCACAAGATGGGTGTTGAGTAAGGCAGATGGCAGTCACATCATGCCAAGGAAGTTTCAATATCAAAATGAGAAACTCAAAATGAGACAAGAAAGAAATGGTAAAACTCAATTATAAAGAAATTCTACCCTTGAACACGGGCAACAGAACCTCCAAAAAGTGATTTCTGTGATGAATACTTTGCTGACGCACAACTTTCCCTTCTCTTGTGCCCTAGCAGCCAAACAGCACAGTTGCACAAACTGAGCACATGGATACTTTAAGTCATCTGGATCATGATTTTTGGGTTAAGTGTAGGATAAACTTAGTATGTGGAAACTAGAGGGATTTATGTCAGTAAGTGTGAATTTTATACTAGTTGACTATAGTAGGTGAAACATTACAAAATATATTTCTAGCACAAACATTTGTATCAAATTGTCTCTCTAATACTGCACATCCATTTTTTGTGTCAGTACAGAACAGAAAGTTAGACTGTGGTCATCTGAAAGGTCACAGGATCATGTAAGAAACGCCCTCAGAACATTTTGAGGTCAAAGCGTTGTCCATTTGCCCCAAATAAAGTTTTGCCGAGGCATTAAGGCCAAAATCTGAAAAGCACACTCATTTCTTTATTTTGCCACCCGTGTTGTACCGCAGATTGGCGACTTTGGTTTGGCCCGGGAATATGGTTCTCCTCTGAAGCCATACACGCCTGTAGTGGTTACCCTGTGGTACCGCTCTCCAGAGCTGCTGCTGGGAGCCAAGGTGGGAATCCAACTCAGTTTCACAGCGCACATTATATATTATAGGACCCACACAAAATAACCTCCGCAATAGAGACAGTAGAAAAATTTGAGGTGACGTACCTTCATAGACCAGGTTAGATCATTTTTATTATCTGACTTAGACATTGCTAGCCAAAAACACATTGAAGAATTTGTTCTTTAAAACCAAATTTGAAACATGATTAAGAGCTCACAGCTACACGGCACAGGCCCAGCACTCAGTCAACACACGTCCACATTCACATACAGACTTAAAGCTAGAACCATGCCAGGCAGACTGTGTGCTTTACTTTTCTGCGGTGTGACCACGGTGTTTGTTCTTCTCTCCGCAGGAGTACTCCACAGCTGTGGACATGTGGTCAGTGGGCTGCATATTTGGTGAGCTGCTCACCCAGAAACCTCTTTTCCCTGGAAAATCTGAAATTGACCAAATTAACAAGATTTTCAAGGTAAATGCCCTCATTTGCCCCTATAAAATGGAGTAATTCCTTGCAGTAAAGGGTGAAAGCCCTTCTATTTACAGCCTGTAAATCTCTGTGTGCCAGAGTAGGTCTGAATGCAGTTCTGTAGTGTGCCACAAGGTGGAAGAATTGGTCGAAGCCTGTGCAGCCGATGCACTTATTTTGAAACTCATAATCTCATTAAAGTTGCTTGATTCTAATATTCAGTGGATTGTTAGCTTAAAGCAGGTCAGCCTTGTGCAGTGATGTCACCCAGTTGAGAAAAAATAATCTGAACTACGATTTCATTGTGGGATGCACTGGGACAGGAAGGACCGTGAGACTTGACATTTCTCAATTCTCATGCACGTGGTCCCATAGCCAAACACGGCTGTCTTTAGCGGCAGCCAGTTACATAACAATGATGAATTCAAGTATTGAAATATACTTTGGACTGCTGCAGTACCTCTCGTCTCCAATTGATGACATACATCGGCCAAAGTGGGAAAATCTCATACCCATCTCTCTCCATTTAACAGTTCTTTATGTCTGTGTTGAATCCAGGATTTGGGGTCTCCCAGTGAGAAGATTTGGCCTGGCTACAACGAGCTCCCCGCTGTGAAGAAGATGACTTTCACAGAGTATCCCTACAACAACCTGCGAAAACGCTTTGGAGCGCTTCTCTCCGACCAAGGATTTGACCTCATGAACAAGTAAGACTCTTGAAGACTGACTGCACACACATAACGCAACATCATACTTCACACACTGCCCTGCATATTTGCTGGACTAACACAACTAGTCTTGCTTTGACATTTTACCATAAGTGTGTGTGTGTGTGTGTGTGTGTGTGTGTTTGCATGGCGTGTGTATGGTGTGTGTGCATAACTGTCATCTTCCTTGACCATATTTCACAAGCCACTACAGCTATTAAGGCCTGACCAATACAGGATTCTTGGGTCCTTGTGCAAATAATGGGAGACAAAAAATGACCAATGCTCAGTACATCTGCCAAAAATGATTTATTTTCATGGTTAACATGTTAGTGGGAGTTGGTATTAACCATGTAGTCATCTAGTTGAATTTTTATTTATTTATTTATTTATTTTTGGCTAATCTTTATATCAGTGAAGTGAAAGACGAATGTCAGCCACTAATACCACCAACAATGAACATAACTCCTTCAGTGGAAATTGCCATACTTGGATGAAGGCACTGCTGCCCTGTCAAACGCTGTTTATGCTTTCCAAGGCTTTTGATTCAGTCAGTGCATTTCTGGCAAGCTGACTTAAAACATGACAACGGTAGCGGACTGGTAATTCATCAAAGTGCCTCAGTAGCAGCTCAGTTCCATCCCTGTGTTCAGTTTCACAGACATACTCACCATGGTGATGCTCCAAACTGCAGACAGAGCTTTAAGAAAACACATTTAATATGGAAAATCATTTCCTCACAAAAAGAGTAATAATTTTTTTCTGTGCATTCCTAAAACAAGCATTGTTTAGAGGCCACTTCACAGCCCTCCTCTCTCAGATCTTTACCCACCCACCGAGTTTTTGCCGACACCTGGGAATGACAAAACCATACCGCCAAGTTACTGCACAGCTGCAGTGGATGGTAACAGTGTGTCTGCCGTGCTGCCCAAGGGATCGTGCTTCACTGCAGCTTTGGTGCCTGTCCAGCTCTGTGAAACTTTACAGCAATCATAAGACTCGCTGAGGCGTTGACCCTGGAGCTGATTCAGACCACATGAGGTCAATGCTTAGAGAAATGCTGTGTTTAAATTTTTAATCAGTGCAACATATTCAAGAAGTGTAACTTGGAAGGTAAATATCACAGAGCTGTTTGGAATATCACACTGCCGTGCAGGAGTGTTTGAAGGTCAAGGCCTTCAGTGCTCAACCTGTGGAGGGCCTTGGACATGCAAGTGATTTCTGAAGTCACTTTATTTACTACTTGCAGCAGTGGGCTTTGGATTAACAGGGTTACATCAGTATTGGTCTTTGACCTCTGATATGGATATTTTTGTATGTAAACTACCAGTAACCAGTGAGTTTATATTTGACATTTTCTTATTTCCTTGACAAAAAATAAATCCCCCAAAAAAATTCCGATAAGAATTCAGTGTTTCCCCATTCTCCCGTGGCAGGGCGACCCAACCCACCTCAACTATCCATAGTCGTACTATTGAGAAAAAACTCACATTAGGCCTTTAAATAGGGAAAATCAATTCCAAAAGCATTGAACAATTAAATGAATAAAATGTGCAAAAAAAGTAAAATTTAATCACAGGTTTTAAAGGCTGTTTCTTGTAACTATGATCAGTTTTAGTAAATTTGATCAAACGAACTACATCAAAAACCACCAAGTTTAGGAGGTGAACGACATTGGGTGGCCAATAGACCCTTTTTCACAGCAGCCATTTTGGCATGAAATAGCAGGTAAACATAGGTGTTACTAATGACATTAACGAAGGTTCTGTTCCATTTAAGTATAGCAGAGTCTGTCCAGTGAGCCAGCATGAACAATACCAGGACCTTCCTTAATGTCATTAGGAACACCTGTCTTGCCCTACTATTAAACTGTCAAGATGACTGCTGTGAAAAAGGTCTACATCCAATTTTTAATTAAATGACAGTATTAGCCTGGTGTCCCAGCAAACCAGTATACTGGCTAACCCTACCCAGTAATCCTGTACCTGCTAAAGAACACCAATCTGTAAGTAGCACTGTGTTTGGGCTGGTGTTAATCATTTACCTCGCTGCCTCCACTCACATGGAGGTTTCAAATCAGACAAGGTCAGTAAGCCAATTATCACAATTGCGGCGCACTCCACTATGCTCTGTTGATCCTGTCATATACAATTAGGATTGCTTGTGTAAACCCTCTGACCCTTCATACCAGGCATGTTTTGTATCCAGATTGTATCTAGATATCATTCAGTTGGATCACATTTACATTTGACATAAAAAATGCACCATTTTCCACATATCAGAAAAGGATTCTCTTTCCCTTGCCAAAAACCGCTTGCCATAAATGAAACCACCCCTGTGATAGTGTCACAATCGACAGGAAACCTCATCTGGCTTGTTCCCCATCTCTAAATATCCTCACAGTCCATTATTGATAAGTAAAAGTCTCATGAAAATAAGTTTACTCTGTAGATCAATTCTTTCATTAGTTTTAGTTTCATCTACCAGCCTATTTAAATTTGTCTTTCAATGCCAGCTTGACTGCAAGGCTGTCAGTCCACAGGACTGCTTTACTTTAACTTTTTACACTGAATACATGGGAATAAAGTGAATTGAATTGAATGAATTTGAATATAGTGTTAGACTTGCATTGACTGGTAAAGTAAATTAACTATAGCAACAAGTGCTACACTTTGAAATCCTGCGTATTGTTTTTTTCTTTTTATATTTAGCGTGCCTCTTACACAGAATCACTTTATATAAATTCAATTCCAATTGACTCTCTCCCCTTATGTTTTACAGCTTGAAATCTTAACTGACACTCACATTTCCAAGAATTTCCTGCTCCCTGTTTTATTTGTGTTGTTGAGTCTGTGCGTTCACTTCCGTTTCCCTCCCAAACTGAGTCGTCGCCTGTTTCCCAGGTTCCTCACCTACTGCCCCAGTAAGAGAATCATATCAGATGAGGCACTGAAGCACGAGTACTTCCGCGAAACGCCATTGCCCATCGATCCATCCATGTTCCCCACCTGGCCAGCCAAGAGCGAGCAACAGAGGGTGAAGAGAGGCACCAGTCCTCGTCCCCCTGAGGGAGGCCTGGGCTACAGTCAGCTGGTAAGGACATTAGGCTCCTTTTTCTCCATTACATAGAGCTACCAGGCTTTCCGAATGCTGTCTGTGTTAAATAGATTACAGACCTACAGGCTTCTGCTTTGTGTCCGGTTACTTCCTCCTTGTGTTTTCCATGATGAACACCCTTTAGTTCCTGATGTTTTCGGCAGTGTACCTCCCCACACAGAATGACCAATACAGCTTTTTGGAGGCCAAATGTTTGAATGGAAGCTGTGCTGGTTTTTAATATCTTTAAATTTTAACATCTTATGCCATACATTTCCATTAAATTACAAGTATTCAATGTTCAGCACCATGGTTTTATTCTTTCAAGGGCAGAAATTCCTCTGGAGCAGTATTTAGAGTATCAGACACTAATATTCTACTGAAACCCAGGATAATAGTAATGGGAACAAACATTCTTACATATTGGTATGAAATAAAATCAAAACATCTCATTAGAATAGCTTCCCATAAACAGCTAATCTAGTACTGATCAATTCTGTGATAAATATTACGTAAGCAAACAAACTGTCCATCATATCAGTGGTGGATGACACTTACTAGACCATATCCCATTTTTGATATATTGGCCCAGTGCATCGGTTCACTGTTCCTTGTGTGAAAGCAGTTTTCTGATAGACTTGAGTTAACATTTTTTCATCATCTCTCTAGGGCGATGATGACCTAAAAGACACCGGCTTCCACCTGACCACCAGCAACCAGGGAGCTTCTGCGGTCGGTCCAGGATTCAGCCTCAAATTTTGAGGCCAAACTGGAAGACACAAAACTTTTAACTGAGCGCGAGAGAGCAAAGGATCATGGGATTTGTAGTTCTCTCAGAACTGGACTTATTGTAAGACTGTCCGATGGTGTCATCGGGTAAAATTACAACCGCGACCAAACGGTCAAGACTGTCACACAAGAAGATTGGTGGCTTGACAGTGTTTGAATTTACAGAATTTTCATTTTACTTTAAATGGCCGTCTCGCAACTGTAACAGTATATTTTGAAGCCATCTCACAAGTGCGGCAGTTTTAGCTCTTAAGTGAGAAGAGTAACTGTAGGTCCTCCTGTCTGTTTGTAGTTTTGTTCTCATGTTTGATTTTTGTTTAATTTTCCTTTTTCTACTGGATGAGAGAGGACCAGATTTTATAAATGGTTGGTATTTCCTGAAAGCTGGAGCTACTGTATAATGATGTAGCGTTGGCTGTGTTTTCCATCCAGCATAATGTAAGAATATTTACTTAAGAGCTGTCAGCTTACCTGCTGACAGGGGACAGTGTTTTTGCTAGAAATAAAGTTTGAAACTTTATTTTGTCTGCCATTTTCACCATATTTATAAACTCTGTCCAAGCTATGCAAACACAGCCACACACTGCCAGAGGGGGGAAAAAAAGTGAAGGGAAGTTGAGCCTAAAAAAAAAAAAAATCCGGCCTTGAACCCAGCTCGGTAGTAGCCGTCCAAAAGTGATGTCATTCTTTGCACTGCACACTTTGTCTCAGTACTTTGTTCTTTCAGGGAAAAGAGGCCCAGACTTTGCTCTGCCTTTGTTGTTAAAGTGGCTCAGCGACTTCAGAATTAAACCAGAATTAATTCTTTGATTTTGAGCCGACCAACATAAATAAATAAATAAATAAATAAACAAACAGTATAGTTTCATGCCTGCAAAGACGGCTTGCTGCTTTCATTGGAACAGGCACAAAAAAATTCCCTCGTCTCAGGACTCTCTAGGAGCAGCACAAAATGGAAATGTGCATTAATCAGTTTTATCTGTGCCCTCCCCCTTCTCTTCCCCCCTCCTAAGCCCTTCTGCGGATTATTACACCTGATGTGTTGAATAAGCTTGGAAAGAGAGCTGGTAGTGGAACTGACTGCTCAGTCTCCGGAGGCAGAGAGTTGGCCTCACTGTGAGGCTAGTAAAGTAAGCTCGACGTCTGAGGTGTTCCATATGTGGATAAAGGTCCAAACAGTTCCAACAAAGGCTGTGGACAACATTGCTTATTCTGGCCTAAATAGCTTGGTTTGGTCAGTGTGTAAATCACTGAAATGGCATGCATTAGAGCGAGGGTTCCTTGAACTTTTTCATGTCACAGACCCCTAAACAGAAACCCATTAGGACCTTCATCAGGACATTTTTCCCAGAGACCTATATTGGAAGATTTACTGTCATTGGTCCAATATTGAACTATGTAACAGTCTTCAGTTCCTCTACATGTGGTGTGTAGATAATAGAGATGAGTGGAATTTATATGAATAGTCATTTTTATACATGATCTACCTGGGATAATTTCTCTTAAGTGAAATTATAATGAAATCAAAACAATTCTTCAGGAGCTTTGAAAAATCTTATACATAATATATCTGGAGTAGTTATACCAAACAAGTCAGGCAATTGATGAAGACATCTTGTCAATTTAAAGATGCCTACTTATCACACTTAGTCATAATCTTGAAATAAAATGCAAGTTGCTATGTCTGGCATAAACCGCTTTTCACACCCAGGTAGTATTTTCAAAAAAATACTACTAATCATGGTACGTTTATTTTTGCACATATGAAAATGCATTCACAAAACAACACATAATGAACAATAGACAGTTGTGTGGGGAAGTTCAAGAAAACAAAATTACATAGAAATATGTGCCCTGGTGAATGAGGTCTCCTTTTGACCGTCTGTGTATGTGTGTCCTGTTCGACTAGCCAGTGTGCAGAGGGCTGACATGGCCTTCAGAAGCGCACACGTACCCTCCAGGAGTAGTTGGTGAGGACTTTGTTCTTTTTCCTCACAATACAGGTATATGTGCCTTCGTTGATGGCGTTGGCCACTATGCTGATGTGGTCGTCTGTCAAGGAGATGTAGCCCGGGTGGGAGAACTCCAGCAGCTCCCCGTCCTTGTACCAGCTGAAACGGGAGTCGTACAATAAAGGATTCTCAATGAAAAAAATTAAATCGCCAAAATTAGATGGAGGCATTAAAAAAGAGGGCAGTCATACTTACTATACTTTGCCTTTCTTGGATGCAATTTTCTTCCCACATCGGAAAGTGAGCTTCTTGCCCTCTGCTACCAGCTTGTGTTTGGTCCTTGGTGGCGTCGGGGTGGGCGCCACAGTTGGGAAAGGGAATTCTGAAGAGAAATGAAGGGCAACATTTAGATTTCAGCTGATGCCCCTATTCAGAGAGACTTGTAATGAGCAGAACAGGAGAATAAACTTCAGTTCCTAGGATGATGCTTTTAAAATATTCCTTTGACAATAAAGTGATCGCGTAAAAGCCAAATGCTAGGACAAGAACTAGAGTAAGAGCCAAGGTAAGAGGCAAAAGAGATTATTCTGTCAAACACTACATTTTTGTTTATTTCATCATCTTGCTGTCTTGAAGCCATGCTGTGAGTGGTGAAGCTCTTTAGAGCCTCTCACAACTTTTCCTTACCAATGCCTCGCCAAGATTTTGATTATCTCCAGAATATTTGATACAAGTGTTATCACATGTCAGACACTTACTGAGCTTGTTCTAACCCCTGACCTGCTGTCGGCGCCGTGGACTGTCTTTATCAGTGTAATCTTTCACATCTGTTTTTTGACAAACACAACGGAGCGCCTCGTGATCAGCTGAAAGTCTGCTTAAGAAACAGTCGCTCTCGTTAATGCCGCAAAAATCCAAATTGACCTTGTGTGTCTCTAACCCTCAAGCCACAGTCTGAAATTCCAGCGGTTTGGAGTCACTCAGGAATTTTCCACAGCCGTACAACGTCTCCCAATCAGCAATGAGGAACAGATTACTGTGAGCCAGGACTCGTATCCTCTTGCCTCGCTCCACGCTGTCCCTTGTTGCGGACAAAAATCTCAGAGACCCACAACAATCTATGTGCTGTGATCGTTAGGAGGAGCCGTTTCCTGTTGTGCAACTGGAGACCTCAGCAATAGTGCATCTTACTATAGACCTTAAGAGAAGTCAGGCTGCCAGAGTGCTGAAACATTATCGGTACTTAATTGGTAAACCAGCTCTCATCCAGGTGCAGCCATCAACAGGTACCTGTTCTGGTCTGTGCTGAAGCACAAATTGCCTCCCCTGGGGACATTGAAGTTCTCCAGGACTAAAAAATTCAAGAAGTGTCCACCAGCAGCAAGCACTAATCTCCCTGAAAATCAGATGTTTGAAAACCCCCATCGCAGTTCTGCATGGCTGGACCTGTTGGCTCCCGTTGCTCCATTGGCAAACGGTTCACAGCAGCTCCCTGCACCGCTCAATTGAGAGAAATCTTTTTCCTCTGGACTACTGCTCTGTCTTACCGTAACAAAAATCACAGCTGGAGGGGCAGTGCTTCTGCATCAGCTTGCGCTTGCTGTCGCAATAGCCTTTCCGAGCCCAGGCTGGACAGATAAATAATCGGTCCAAACATCCTGGAGGAAAAAGGAGATGGAGTGAGGAGGAAGAGGATCAGAGAGCAACTTTCAGTCTGCAGCAAAGGAATTTGGAGCACGGATCTGCTTTTAGTTCCAATGAGAATGACTCACCATAACACACACTAATGATGAGTCATGAGTAGAGTTTCTACAATATTCATTAATGCCACGTTGGCTTTCAGAATCAGTTGGCGAATTGACCCAGACCTAAAGTATGTTCGACATCTTGGTGTCTTAATATGTTGGTTCTCCATGTGTAAAAATTTTAATCAGAATGGGTCCTAGACCAAGAGGAGACATTTCTCATTTGAGTTCTAGGCTGAAAAGTTCTCTGAGGCCCTGCTATATATCTCTGGGACAGAAAGATTTTGATCGTACCATAGAGTCGGTGCAAACCCCACACCTCATCCTGTGTGATTAGCTTGCGCCCTGTCAGAGTTGCGTTCAGGTGCATTATTGCATTGGGGTTCAAGGAGTGCATGAGTCCCAGGACATGGCCAATCTCGTGAGCTGCCACGTGGACGAGGTCCGTCAGCCAAACCCCTGCACAGAGATACTCTTGATTACTTTGTGTTTCAGTTGCTCTGCGCTTCTCAAGCCGTCCATTTCAGTGTCTACTGGATCCATCATGTTACCAGTTAAATTTTAACAAATTCAACAAACATGGTAAATGATACGTGCCTTTTTTCCAACTGAAACGCATGTTTCCCAGAATCCAGTACTCATGGTCGTCAAAGTGGATCTCGCCTGTTGGTGGGAAGAAAGCATGGGCCAGTTCTCCAGTGATGCCGTCGAAACAATGGTGCAACTGGGATTGCAGACAGTCTGTGTGGTTGACAGGGTAGAAGCCTGCCAACAAAGAGAGAGACAGACCTCAGAGCCGAGGAGGGAACCCCTCACTCGAGTATTTCTATTCTGTGTACAGTACAGTCTGGAGATGATTAATTACAAAGAACAGGACTTTTTCTTCCAGCCTTCAGCCCGCAGGATGACAACCATTTTTCTCACTGTCACTGAGAATTTATGTAGGACCCTGGAGCTTGCACCCAAAGGGACAGATAAAGCATAATTTAGGTCGCTTCACCACGGCCCGACATATATGGAAGTTGTTAAGCATTTTCTTTTTCATACAAACAGAGGAATGAATCATGCTGAATATAAGCTTAGTAATATAGTCACGGTACTGTGATTTAACGAGCTTGGAGGCAAAGACTTTTCAGTGATGACAGCACAGAGAGAAAAACAGCAAGGACAAAGCACAGGGCTACAGCTCTGAGCTAAGGAACATCTGGTTGGGATTGATATATCCACATGGAGAGTGCCCACCTATCTTAATGTCTGCCTCTTGGTCAGCTGGCACCTCTCTGAAGCTGAACGGTGAGACGTCACTCCACATGGCAAACGCCTTGGCAATGCCTCTCCGCGTGTCACTGGCATTTATCAAATTTGTTGGAAAGGAGAGCAACCTGCTCAGAAACAATACCATCATGTAGTTAATACTGGTGTCGACACACATTTTTCTAAAGCAGAAGAAGAGTCTGCCAAAAAACAGTGGCTACTGTTCAGACAGACCAGAATTCCCACAAGCACTACGAGTTGGATTACTGAGACTTGGTATTCTGTTATCTGAGCTAGGGTTAGATCCATGATGGTTTGTTGATACATTGAGCTCATAATGGCCTTTGAAAAAAATCACATAGCTGTCATCAACAGCCAGTATGATGGAGGCGAAGATAGAATTTTATTCAACAGCTTCAGGGATGGCGGTGTAAAATCTGCAGTGAAACCTGCCTTACCCAGTCTACAAGGAATAGTTCATCCCAAACTCAGTCATTATCTCCTCACCCCCCTGTCAGTGAAAACTCAACTGAAGTTAGAAGGACCACCTGTCTGTGGCTCCAAAAAAGTATAGAGTGTCCATCAAGTTTCTCCAAGCAGCTTATGTAGCACAATCCAAGTGTTTCATACCCAAACGATTGCGCTGCGGGTCCAAAAGTCTGGCATTTCCCCTGTTATCTGCTAGATTTTCCTCACTGACCATGCTTTGGTCTATATCACACCAACACTTGTCCTACTGTAGCAAGCAGAGTCTTCCACCAGATTAGTGTAGGCAGATGTTCCCATTGACTTCAGCAGTTTGGGATAAGGCAGAGATAGAGCTATAGGGGCTAACTAATGTTTGGCAATCTTACCAACTTCAGAGTTTCCACTGGCATGGAGTTGAGAATATAATGACTGAAATTTCATTTTAGAAAGAATTATTGCTTTACGAAGCTGCTAAAGAATCTTTCATATGGGCATACTGGCAATTTCAAAAATGTTGATGTTGGTATCTGCCTTCAAAAGCCCACATCAGTCTAACCCTCATCTCAGTATAAATGATCTATGGTCTCAGCAGGATTTATTTTCCTTTTTCCATTTTAGGGCCAACTGCGCAGTGATTGTACTTCACAAAAAGGACATAATCCTGCAATTTGTCGACCAGAATAAGAACTGAATATTATTACTTGTATGTTAGCTTGAACTTGTCCCATTTGAGCTGCTCCGGGGTGAGGGTGTAGCGCTTGTTTCTGGAGAGGTGAAGCACTTGCGAGCGGGCATCTTTGCGGATCCCAATGAGCAACACACTGGTGTGAGCTTCTTCCTTGGACAAATAAAAACCTCTGATTAACCACCTTACATTGCATTCACTTTATCAAGCGGACAACGATAGGCCACTTGGTAACACTGACAACTTAGTCCAGTGCATGGCGAATGGCTTGTTCATCAACTAAAGTGAACCTTGAAGCCTCTGAAGCAATGCTTGGGTTTCAGTGTAAAGGCGATAAACCATTTTCACAGCGGCCATCTTGACATGAAATAGCAGGTAAACACAGGTGTTACAAATGAAATTTATGAAGGCTCCATTCCATTTAAGTGTAGCAGAGTCTTTACAGTGAGCCACCATGAACAATAGCGGGACCCTGGCTCTGTAAATGAAAAGGAACCTTCATTAATGTCATTAGTAACGCTTGTGTTAACCTGCCATTTCATGTCAAAATGGCTGCTGTGAAAAAGGCATTCGATTTGACCCGATACCTCATTTATGATGAGTGTTCCGCAGAATTTCAATAAAAGTATACATGCATATTGCACACTGGAGAAAGACATTTCTAGCTGTGGATGTTAAACTATTGTGATTTTACAGTTACTACTGCGCATAACTCAGCGGTTATTTCAGTGTCTTGCATGTGAATGTCACGTATTGCATTTTCATGCAAGGGCATTCCATCTCATGGAAAAAGGAAGTGGTCAGCAGTAAAAGTGCTTTCCAAACGTTAAGTATGATACATTTCACAGATAGGTTGTGTCTGATGTCCCTTTGGGGAGGGGCAAATAAGACTCCAAATAATAACACCTGGATTCTACTCCACTTTTATAGCTTTGAAAGGCCATCTATGGGTGCTTTGCCTTTTAGTGTGATCATAAATACGCTGTGACTGCACAAGCTAAACTGAAGTCTTGGTTTGCTTTGGCTGCAAGGTTTCATAACAGCACCAGTTACTAAAATATCTCCTTTTTTTATGGAAATGGGTTTAAGTGATAAAGGCACTTTCCAACAGTTGGAAGTTGGACCATGATTCTGACACAGGCTGATGTCAAACAGAAACACTAATGAAATACTTCCAGAAAATAAAAAAGAGGCCTGTTCTTTGTTGAAGGAACGAAGACTTCCTGTTCTTACTGATAAGTGATTTAAGGAGGCACAGAAAAGGCTGTTGATACTGGAGCTGACACACTAACAACTACCCGAGTAGCTTCATTTCTTTAAAGTATATGGACTGTTTAGCCTTGGCAACTCGCAGCTGTGCTTTCTTGCTGGGTAAAAACACTGAAAATGAAAAACACAAATCAAAGCCATCCCCTTCATTCTGTATTCTACACCTTAACCTCTGCTTCCTGCATCTGATACTCCCAGTCAAGACAGAATGTCCTTCCTTTCGTTCCTTACTGAAGCACTGAAAGAGAGGCAGCTAGACAAGTAGGCTGTTCTTGTTGATGTTGGTTGATTCCTGTGCTGATGGTGATGATAATCTGTATTGTATTGTGCATAGGCCAGTGTTTTGCACAACGGAATAGCTTTCCTGACCTCCGATGATGCACTGGATTCCTGTGCTCGGAGATTTATGAGGTGTTTAATGTTTCAGGTCCAGCACAGTTCTTCCTGCGTCATGTCTTGTTAAACTTGCTTCAATTCTAATCTCACTGCTGGCACAAATAAAGATAAACCTTGAATCATGAAGTCGAAACAAGCAGGCTAGACCAAACTCCAATGGTTGCGGTCCAACTCAAAGTGTGAAACATCCCCAAGGATCCTGAAAGGAGTCTGGGGTCATGCTCGGTTCAAGTTTCAAAACCTCATTTCTAGGGAGTGAATGATTTTCATTTGTTAACCTTCATGAAGGTTTAAGGTCTAAATCATGCTTGTAACTATTTATAAGAGCAATAGCCCTGCCACAGTGAAACAAAACATAGACTTTTTCATTCTCAAATTGATTGACAGAGCTCTTCATGCAAGGACTAACAGTATATAATAGCTAATCATGAGCTTTAAGATGTATACCGGAGCTGCAAGGTTAATTTTCATTTGGACTGTTTGTAAAACAATAACTACCTCTCAGGAATACTTCATTCAACTGAATTTAAAACAAGAAATGAAGAATGGAAAACTACTTTTAGAGTCACACTTGTCTATTTGCTGTCAATTGAGTTTTTGAAATGACTGAAAAAGAATATATCCTGCAGACATACCATGTATACTGTCAACATAAAAAGAAAATGATTTTCCAGTGTCCAAATTATGCAAAATAACATGTAGAAATACCTTTTCTATTTTGATCTCTAAATATACATATAATGAATTATATAATGATTTCTTTCTGCAGTATAAGGGAACACACTCAAAAACTGTACATCTTCATGTTGAGTATTAAACTATAACCACGAGTTTGTGTTCTAGTTTCTGCTTGTTTTATATGCAAAAATATGTGTTTCTCTCACAAGAAGCTTAACTCAAACAGTTATGTAATCCTCACCACCTAGTCTTCTTGAATGACGTATAATAAGTGTGTGTCAACGGAAATGACACAAAGCCATCCATACCGCTCCGTAACACTGTGGGTGGGTGGCAGTGATTGAAGTTGTGTGGAGGGACACAATTATCCAGTCCACTGAAGGTATCATTGTAAAGGGGACCATTGTAAAGCTTGATAATAAATTTAAACTGTCTTTAATAATCTAACTTTGTGTTAGACTTTATATGCATAATAAAACCATTATTATAACTTAGTGATTTCATCCAATAATGTCAAATTAATGAGGTTTTCAAAGCTGGAGAGATGACTGGATTTGCATGGAAACGGACTTCTACTTATGTTTGGTTGTGCATGGTAACAATGGTCAGTTTGAAGCAAAAATGAACAGAATGGTGCGTGGGCAGTTCTGAAAGTTATTCATTCTATTCACAAAAGTTCTGGCCTGTATTAGCCCCAGCACACACCAAACTCCATTCAAATATCTGACAATTTAATGTTGCCTTGCGAAGAAGCAAATGTGTGCACTTAGTAGAACGCAAATTAAGTTCGTATTCTTGATCACTGGGGTCTTCGGGATAATGCGGCATATAAATTAGACTATATGATCCAACATGTAGCAATTAATTTCAGGAAACTCTCAACTTTGAGAATCGGCTCACACTGCTCGGTGCAGACCTTCACTGTGTATTTTGGAGTGAAGAAGACTTGAGCCACATAAAACGCTGAGATTTTATTGAAATAACTGTGATTTTTTTCCATTAAATGTATGCCGAATTGAAGAATGACTTCTGAGGATCAAGACAAGGTTTTAAGTCAAGTTATACCTCTATTTACCGGGACGCAAAGCAACTTTTAACTATCATATTTCTGAGTGGAGTTTTGTATCAAGCTCTCTCCAGTACGAGAGGAGACAGCAGGTATTATATCACTTCATAATTACATAACAGACAACATGTTAGTGTTAAAAGTTACAGTCACGGCTGCCGTGGTGAAAACGGAGCGGTCACAGCATACCTCTAACCTCCAGGTGGGAAACGCCGTGGTTTGCTGCATCCCTGCGAGCAGAAAGCTGAGCAGCGCTGCGGCGAGGAGCGGAGCGAAGCCCCGGTCGCCTCTCTGTAAACCTCCGGGAGTCTGATAGCACACCATGGCTGCGATATCACACCTCCAGGAAAACAAAAAATAAAAA
>OMKZ01026373.1:0-24556 GCA_900302535.1 Neoniphon sammara
AGCGCTGCCCTGCTGCCCCGAAAGCCGCGCCCACAAGCTGATTCAGAGTGTTCTCCTTGTTGGCATCGGGCATCACCACACCATGGTTCTTGGCTCCCTGCAGTACATGAGAAGTGGTTAGCGTCCTACCAGATTACAGCAATTGGTCAGTCACAAATGAGTGCATATAATATCATGGAACGTCACTGCATGTTGAGCTCAAATAAATTCCATTCCGGTCATTTTAAATGTTCTACTTTCTTAAGCTAAATTCATTCATTAATTCATCAATTTTATGGAAAGAAATGGTGGGAATGCGTTAAACTGAACAGGTGGAAAATTTACAATTCCCAGTCAGACTTTTCAGCAGTGGTGCCCAATTTACAATCTCAGTTCTGCACCTTATCTGTACAGTTGGCAATGAGGAGGAGCAATAACCCAACATCAATTTGTTGGCCAATGCTGCCACCTCCTGGTCATTCACGGAAAGAGTCTCACAGACAAATCCTGTACATGCATGAGATCTTTTTCTCGCCGAGGCATTTGATACTCACCATGTTAGACTGGACCCTCTTGCCATTTTTGGAGCCCCTCTCATAGATATATTCTCCAGCTTGATTTGAGCCCACAAAGCTGATTGCCTTGATGGCGGGATGATCACAGATGAAATTCACAGCTGGAGCAGACAGACAAAGAAACCACATCAATAACATCAATATCAATATCCCTTAAACATTAAATTCATAACCAGTGTGAGGTGTTGCATTACACAGGATATGATCTAAGTATCCCTTGTGCCATTTTGGGTGAGCACTAATGTAGAGTCAAGAGGGGTGGGTAAGAGTAGTGTTCAAAATTAACACAAATATGTCAAGGTTTTCAGATAGCTTAGATGTTACTGCTTCATGTAAATTCAGAGTAACTGGCAGCCAATCAAAAGCCAACTGTGGCATTTGCTTTGATTTGATTGGCTCACAGTCGAGCAGTAGATTGGAGGGGGGGTGGCTGGTGAGTGCACGCAATGGTTAGCAAAAACAAAGTTTTACAACAGGCAAAAACCAAAGACTATAAAACAAAAGTGTTCAAATGTTTTTGTGATCCCCAGTCACCCCTTGTTTGGAGAATCTGCTTTACTTCACTCCGTACAAGAAAAAAAGAGCCAAAGAGTCCTTCATCCCTCAAGTTGTTACCTCACTAAACAAGTCCAGCTGGTTTTAGACTACATAGCGAGATGTTATATTGTCTTAGTGACATATAATGTGGTAGCTACTTGTGCAATGATAAATTAAGTTCTACTATGACTACTATTGCTGCAGTCACCTGCACCCTGCGTCTAAACTTGGGCTTACACCTAATTCACAACATTGCCTTGTAATTCCTTATATTGCTATAAGCTGCAGCAACATAAGGCCACACTCAGCAGAGCTAACCGACAAATGGTGCGTAGTGACAGTCACAAGCTAAAGCTGCTGTAGTGCAATGCAACGAGAGACAGCAGTATGCATGACAGTGACCAGCTCTCACCGTTGTGTTGGCCGTGGATGATGTTGAGGGTTCCGTCTGGAGCGCCGGCATCCTGCAGCATCTTGGCCAGCAGCATGGCGCAGGACGGCACCCGCTCTGACGGCTTCAGGAGGTACGTGTTGCCGCACACCATGCCCATGGGGAACATCCACAGAGGAATCATGGCGGGGAAGTTGAAGGGAGCGATGCCAGCGCACACGCCAATGGGCAGGCGGTAGGTGTAGGTGTCCATGTCCTTGGTGATGGAGGGCAGGGTCTCGCCGAGCATCAGAGAGGTGATGCTGCAGGTGTGCTCCACCACCTCTGCAGAGAAGAGGGAAAAAGTTAATCAATTTCACTCAAACTGATTGACAGAACACCAAAAAAGAGGGAATCGCAGAACGGGACAGGAACACATGTCAAACTCATTCAGAAGTTATAAGAGAAATATTTCAGACAAGAGCAGTTGCAATTTGTTAAAAAATCCTTAAAATGTGAAAATAGCCAATCTCCATTGCACAGAAACATGCTTCAAGAATTTCAAGAAAAATACTCAAACAGGTGAAATTGCACTGGGAAAGGTGCAACCATCTCACTCCACTGGCAGATTTCACCTGCTGAAAGGAAAACCAGATGTCAGAGTCAAAACTAGATTAGATATTTTTTGCAGTACAGTCAAAACAATGCCAGGTTGGAGCTTAGCTTTAACTCCTACTATGGGTGGTAAACTGTTATTGATTACTATGCAATTAGGAAATACAACAATGCCTGTAATATTGTAAACAATTAAGTACTTATGATGCCATAGTTACCTCACTAAACCTGGCTCAGCTCGCCCTCTGGTGGTTAAAATGAGCAAACCACACCAATCCAAATCCAACAAACCAAACCAAGCTAAAACATGTTAAGGCTAAAACTACAGCCCATGAGCACATACACATGCAAACAAAATTCTACCCTGTTCTGAATAAACTGGCCCCACCCAAAACCAAACATTTCTCCTCTCCCTTGCTTTTCACAGGTCTTGCATTTTTCCAACTGCACAGGAGGCTTAGAGAAGCTCAAAGTGGGTACAAAATAACTCTTAAACAGTAATTATTTCCCATTAAGTTAGCCTTTCAGAAATGAATAATTTTCACTGTGCTGGATCTGAAGATACAACAAAACAGACGAGGAAATGACTGCATACAGGTATAATAAAGAAATTCAAGTGCAGCAAAACTGGAAACACCAGCTTACACTGCACTACAAGTTGCTGCACCTCTCACACTCTCAGCCTGACTTGTAATGTCCTTGATAAGCTGCTTACAACTCAAAAAATTGTTTTAGTGTGGAGTTACTTCAAGAAAGGACTGGGTGAAAGTGTAAAACAAAGATATGTATTACAATATGTAAAAACATTCTGCAAATCTGTCAAGCAAAACTAAATAAGGAGATCCGATATAGCACAAGGGGGAAAGATAATGGAAGTCATGCAAAAGGCTCATGGAGGGAAGTGCCCTTTCTTCAGGTTCACCCAGATCCAAGAGCAGTGTACTGATTAACCATTCATGACACCGCAGAGTAAAAGCAGATATTGGCTAACAGTCAAAAATTGACCAATATGTTGCCCTTTGAAAAGGTGTGTGTGTGTGTGTGTGTGTGTGTGTGTGTGTGTATGCATGTGTAAAAAACTTACGCAATCCTCTAAACACATCCCCCTCTGCATCTGCAAGGGTCTTGCCCTGTTCCAAGGTGATTGACTTGGCAAGCTCTTTCTGAAAACAAAAGCCAAATCTAATATCACTTTTCTGTTTTCAATGTCACATTTACTATAAATGGAGATGTAGCATTCGCGGCAAAAGCACTAAGAAGAGTAAGTTTAAGTAGTAGTAAATGCAGCGTCACACTATGGCTGTCACAATATCAGATTTTTGCTACACAATTATCATGGCCGAAAGAATTCACAATAACAATAGTCCATAACCATAGTCTGTAAACATAACTGAACACATAAGAACAATCACAAAACAATTACAAAACTGTACAAAAAAGAACAATTACACTAAATGGAAAATGAAAAGGTAATTTTAATGTGCTAAATCTTAAGATGCAACAAAAAGACAAGTGACTTCATTCAGCTATAATGAAGAAAATCAAGTGCAGCAGAGCTGAAAACACCTGTGTACAATGTCCTGCAATCACCTCTCACCCTGTGAGGCTTTGACTTACAATGTTGTCCTTGATAAGCTGCTGATAGCGCAGAAAGATCTGCTGGCGAGTCAAGATGGAGGTCTCAGACCAGGAGTGGTAGGCCCTGGAGCAGGAGTCCACAGCAGCCAACATCTCCTCCTTGGTGGCCTTGGGTACGCGGGAGATCACCTCATTGGTAGCCTGCAGAAACATAGAGGAAATAATATGGATTTACAATTTGAACACTCTAAATTGCATGTTTCAAACAGCAAGGAATGTTTCTTTTCAGTTTAGTAACAGTTAGATAATAGGTTAATCCTAACGTGTTTAGCTGGCAACTTTCTGACCTGCAGGTCAGAAAGTTTATCTCACTGATAAGAGTTACACATTCCTACCAAGAGATGTTCATAATTACTCCACATCTATACAAGGTGAAGATAAAACAGATTTTTTCTAAACTGACATGTTTAGAGCCCTCCTCCAATACAGTAACATGCATTTTCATTAAAATTACATTTTAAAAAATTCTGACTTCTCACTGACAACTTACATTTACATACTTGCAACAACAGTGTTATGTGGACCAAAACCTCTGTTTGCACAAATATGAAAAGCTGTTTGGAGAGTTAACTGGAGAAACCAGCCTGTTAAGGTAGGTTTTACATAACTTAACTCCAGCTATAGCAGGATATACCTAACCCAAATTGTCCCCAAATTGAAGTTCGCCATTCAGTAACACAGGCCAGGTGAAATACTTACAGGATTGTGAATGTCCAGCCATTCTGAAGTCTTGGATTCAACAAACTTGCCATCAATGAACAGCTTGGTGGTAGGCTGTGAGGAGATATGTTGCATCACATCTGTGATTTCTCATTAGACAAGCTATCCACACAAAACATCTGATGATGAGTGTAACAGCAGATTAACAGATACATGAGTAAAACTTGTCTTCATCCACTCACCACTGAGGAGGAGTAGCACATGCGGCCTACTGGAAGGGAGACCTGTGAAGTTGTGATTTGAATGCATCAAATGCCAAAAACAAAAAAAAATGCAAAATGCATGTATTCCATACCTCCCTTAATGGTAGGTTTGCTTCAAGTTTTTTGTAAAACATTAAATGCAAAAAATCCACAAATTCTTCCAGTTCCAGCCAGCTTGTAGATATGAAGATATAAAGATTAACGTGCAACTATCAAGAGGAGAGTTAGGAATGTAAAGGAAGGGACAAAGTCAAGCTTGCAGGAGGAGTTTGGCCTGTGAATGTAGCTCAGCTGACAGGTGCACACTAAGAGACTTTGAAAAAGTAAGTAAATAAAAATGTAAATGAAGTGTGCACACAGAACAGATAATCTAGGGCGTCTGTTTCATGTAGTACAGGTCAGCTGAAGGGTATCTATTCTAAAAACCTACAGACAGCAGACACAGTATTCAGCACAATCCTTCTAATGGAATAAATCACTAGAACAGTCCAGACCTAAACCCTGGCTGCAGCACATGACACCCTTGCACTTTGTAAACATTGCCATCTGACAAAAGCTGCTGTCATTTTTAGCAGAGCATTGGCATTGGCATTTTATTCACCGTTCACTCTTACCCTTTTCCTCAACAGAGATCTCATTGCTGTCGTCGCCATGATGGAAATGTTATTTTAGGTACTTGATTTGTCCAAGATCACTCCCCGACCCTGCATGTGAGGCCGCGGCCAGCAGATAAAGTGCAATAGTCTGTTTCCCCAGGATGGACTTGGACGTGGGCGGGCTCTAAAGATAGAAGCGGATTGCTACTGGCTGCTCGTGAGCACGCCTATAAAAAGAGCTGCGTGATTGGTTACATATGGATGTACGTTGTCCTCTGCCTAGTCGAGACTTCAGGAAATCCCGCCTTAGTTTTGAAAACTGATTTACCATTGGATGAAACAGTGATTTAGCCTCTCGGTTATGCAACAACAGTGTCTGGCAGAGAGAGGGAGTTGAGTACATCCACGGGATAAACTGACCAAAAGCTACGGTGTTGCCAAGAGCAGAGCTGGGTACTCATTCAAGCGGAAATGGGGCATTGCTGTGAAATGTGCGGGGCATAATCCAACGACCTCGCGCAGGCATAGCTTCAATCTGTGTCAAGTTTATCCTCCAAAATAAAAGTGACACGCTCTCACATCCACTACAATGCACTTGTCGCTTGCTTGTCTCGCCAAGGTATTGTAAGATTAATCTCAACACTGTTTGTAACAATATGTGCAGTATAGCTCGTTAATGTGAAACATATGAAGCCCTTATTGTTGCTTAGTCATGGACCAAAGACTAGGTAGGAGGGATTTTGGGAGCTGATCCCATTGGCTGACGGATGATGAAACTTTTGCAGCAGCCCTTTGAAAAAAAACTATTTGCCATAGTTCTTCCACTGCAATTGAGCTTGTGATCTGAAAACTATGGCAGCCCAGAATAAGGTGAACCAGTAGGAACCATTAAGTTGACTTGATAATAGAAAATGTGATGGTTTTCAAATGCACTGATTATTTATTTTTGTTTATTTGTCTCTGGGTTCCCATTTAGCCTGTTCTTCATGGATACTTCAGAAGCTCCTGCTCCTGGAGGGTGCGGATAGGTAAGTCATACCCAAGGAACTATCTGCTCATTTGTTCAAATCAATTTGATGTTGCTGCCCTCATAATGACAATAATTTACATCTTCTGTACCAGCATTTGCTCTGAAAGGTATCGAATATGACCAAGTTCCCGTCAATCTTATCAAAGATGGAGGCCAGCAGGTACAGAAGAGACAGACTCATCAGATCCATATCAATGCAAAAATATGATTATACTTTTCTGTACATGTTGTTAAGCATGCGGTGTTTTAGCAATGTACTGAGTAGCATTTCTTATGTAAAGCAAACAATAATTGCACCATCATAATGTAAAATATGAGATGTAACATTATCAGCAACTTTTGTCTTAGATGAATACTGGATGGATATAGATAGAAAAATGAAAAAGTTTCATAAAGGTTTTCTTGTGTACTCAAGCTTACAGACAAATACAAGGCATTGAACCCTATGCAACAAGTGCCTGCAGTCGAAATTGATGGCATCACCCTGTCTCAATCTGTAAGTTCCCAAACCCCCAACAGTTCTCTCCAACAAAACCACTTTTGTGAGGTTCAGTGTTAAGTGTACTGAGAAAGTGTTACTTGCTCACACAGCTGGCAGTGATTCAGTACATTGAGGAGACCAGACCGGGACCGCGGCTTCTTCCCACAGACCCAAAGAAACGAGCCCAGGTTCGGATGATATGTGACCTCATTGCCTCTGGGATACAGCCTCTGCAGGTGAGCACAGCACAGTTAACAGTTCACCATTTATTTCCGCGTTGCTTCACAAAATTTAGACTAACAACACAATAGTCAGTGGTAGTTTATTTCCAAAAGGTCATTTCAGACATTACATGGTCAAATTATAAAATCACCTAACATTACATTACAATTTTGCTAATTTATTCTCTTATACGTAACTGTTTCAGAATTTGTATGTGATCCAGAAGATAGGAGCAGACAAGGTGCAGTGGGCACAGCATTTCATTGAACGTGGTTTTCAAGGTTGGTGGAGGCCAGTCTTTACAACTTAACATCCACAATTATTCATCCAGAAATATTAAGTTCCTCACCAAACATCCACTACAGTGTTAATCACATCAACCCTTTGAACTCTTCCAGCTCTAGAGTTCATTCTGAAAGAAACAGCAGGGAAATACTGCGTTGGGGATGAGGTAAGTGGACATTCATTATATTTGGGGATGGTAACAGAGATTCAAGGCTTTTCATCTAATAACAAAGTTCTTATGTCTTAGATATCCATGGCAGACATCTGTCTGGTCCCACAAGTCTACAATGCAGAGAGGTATGTAGTAAATCATTCAATAAATACCACAGTATAGAAATCCCAGAATAATACTTTCACTTTCTACTAAAAAAACAAACTGAAGTACAACGCAAGAAACTTTAACAAGGATCCTATGACATTCAATTCTTGTAAAGTTATTTACTCATGACACTGTCTGGCATCTTTCATTATTCATATAGATATTTGATGTTCATTTTTCTCCCAGAAGGAATGGCATAGGACCTAAAAGACACTGCTATTACTTTAAAAACACATTGCTTCCCTATGTAAAGAAAGCATAAATCTCAATTTAAAATCTCACAGGTTCAAAGTGGATGTCGGGAAATATCCAACAATCAAAAGGCTGAACCAAACCTTAATCGAAATTGAGGCTTTCAAAGTGAGCCACCCATCGTGTCAACCAGACACACCAGCTGATCTGCGTGCATAAGACAATGGATTAGCAACATAGGAGAAACAGTTATGCCACTCTGTACATTCTTCAATAAAGTGCTTTGACAGTAATCCAGTTTCATTATCACTGCTTTGAATAAAAATGAATATTTTGGGTTAAAACATTTTTTTTATTAGAATTCTGAGTTTGACTATTTTTATTTTACCCAATCCAGGACTTCCCCCACATAAATGCCAAAACAGCTTAATGTCTCCTCATACAGTGATCTGTGGGGAAAAGGTTAAGGACATAAACAGTCTGAAGCATGAAGATGAGCAATTTACAGTGAAAGTGTGAAACCCTTCAATCCGCTGTTTGTAGCATATATATGAAGGAAGTAGGGATGGTTATAAATTCTTTGGAAAGAAGACGAAACGGAAGAAACCATTAAGTCAAATGCAGCTGCCTCTCCATTGTTAAGGAATATGTAAACTCCAATTACATTGTGAATGAATTAAATTCCACTAGGGCCAAATTAAGGCTAAGCTACAGAAAGCAGCACACAAAATGTATATAATTAAAAAATATAATGAAGGATGACTGCTAGGTCAAAAAATTACTAGTACAGACAAATACACTTGAAGATAGCAGCATTTTTATGTCATACTATCATGTCCATTCATAGCATCCTCACAGCAGAGCATCAGTCTAGAGAAAACAAGTGTCCCGCTTTCGTTTTTATTCCAGATAAATCCATCAGAGATTCTTCTTTCAGTCTTGCCCATCACTTGTCACTGGGGATCTCCACTTTGCACTTGATTGTGTCGTTGTAGAAAGTACCAGAGCAGTCTGATCCACCGAACACCAGGAGTGTGCACTGGATATTCCCACTTTTGTCCTGCTTACGCTTTTCAGTGTCCGCAAAGGCAGAATAGTCCAAATTTATTACGCTGTGTCCAGCACGGGGCTTGGAGCAAAGCAGAGGACACTTAAGTGAACTCCACATGTTGGTGTCTGAGGACAAACCGAGGCAGGAGTTAAATTTATGTAACAACAAACAGAGACTCAGAAAAAACAAATCCATGCTTTTGTGACAAGACCAAGGATGTACAATGTAAATTGGGGACCAACTTGAATTGCACTGATAAAGCATTATTGGAATGCTTTACCCTGTCTGTCACAAATGACAGACAGGGTAAAGGCAATAGTACTTACCAACACTGAAGATGTTAACATCCTGCAGGGCTCCAATTGCACTGCAACCTCCACTTATTAACAGCCTGTTTCCTGAAACTGGGAGCGCTGCGTGGAACCTGCCCAGACACCAGACAAATAAATTAGGACACAAATTTATTGTTCTGAAACTAGTCTCAGAGAGCAACCATTCACTCATTTTCATTAGCTAGTGCTGAGCAATAAATATGAAACCACCATCTATCACAATTGATATTTTTTTAAAAACAGCTAATGAAAGTACAGTACATCTGCCCAAGATACCAAAAATACAGAAAACAGATGTCCACAGCAATGACATGTTTCAAGGCTGAATAGTTATGTACTCACCCCCGCGGCAGTGGTGGCATGTTATCACATTTCACAGCTGTGTACTCCATAAATCCTTCACTCAATAAGGAAAATGACATTTTTAGTGCAAAGCTGAAGAACATCGAAATCCAAATGACCACATAATGCACCCGGTGAATCTCAATAAATCATCTTACCCAGGTCTAGAACATGGAGGTCATTAAGATAAGTTGCAGTCTTCCGGCCACCAAATATTAATAACTTGTCTGTGAGCAATGTGGCTGAATGCCTGTTTAATACAAACAAACACAATATGGAATCAGTGCTCCTTGAAGATGTACTGAACTGTACTTGTTTTAACATTCAGCCATTTTACACTGACCCAAACCTAGGCTGGGGTTTGACCCCCTCCACGATGGGCTGGTACCAGAGTTCAAACTCTGGGCTGAAGATGTACAGAGCATTGCTGCAGGCTTGATCCCCATGATAACAGCTTGGCTGAACTCCACCAAAGATGTAAAGCTCTTTCTTATAAACTGCTGCAGAGTGATATGCCAAATTTGGAACACTTCCTTTTGCCTAAAGGGGGAATAGCCGCAAAGAAAACAAGTATTTCTTCTCCCCTCTGCTCAAGTAATTGGAAATGAAGAGTGAGCTAGGACATTTATAATGTGCAACAAACCCACAGTGACAAGCTTCCACTTCCAGGTCAGAGTGTCAAGAATGTACAGCTCATTGTAGCGCTGACCCTCCCTCAGGCCACCATATACAAACACTGCCTTCGAGTCTGGGTCATAGGTTGCAGAATGCCCGCAGGCACAAGGTGGTATGGGTCCCGAGGTGGACAAATTCATTGGGAACCAGAAGTCGTTTTCTGGGGAGAATTCAAAAAGCTACAAACACTGCTAACTAAGACTTGCAGTTACCATTAGTGGAAATGCATTCAGTGGACATAGTGCATATATTTGAGTAGTTGCTAGTTAGTTTTTTATTTTCTCAGATGCTTTCTTTGGTGCAAAGCATTTTAATTTTGATAAACTGGCACCTCACTCACCCTTTTGGGAGCACCTCATAGAAATGATGGATGTTGTCATCTGAGGAGCTGACCTGCTGGGCAACATTTGCCCAGCAAGGCCAAAATGAAAGAGAAACCAAACCCTGAACTCAAATAGCTGTGAAGCCTGAAAAGCAGGGTACTGAAACTTGTCTTCTGCTGTTGGCTGTTTTTTTGTGGCAGGTGATGTCACCTACTGGAGTACAACAGGTGGTGACATCACCAGAGACAGGAAGGAACTGAGACAGTTCACTCACTGGCTACCTCCATCATCATTTCTGGAAAGAAATAAGCAGCACTCCCTGACACTTAGTTGGATTGGATGTATTGGTATTTATTTTATAAAAGTACATGAAACTTATTTGTTCATCATCACCTGTCAGCAAAGACCAGCCAATAGCAGATGGCCTGTTCAGTACCCTACTTTTCACCAGTAGATGTCAGGCTTCACAGTGTTTGGAGTTTGGGGTTTAGTTACTCTTTAAAGATAAAATGGCAAAATCAGCTGACCTAATTCAAGCTTCCACACAGAGTCCTTGCTGTAATTTTGATCTGATGTTTCCCCTCCGATCAGAATGGCGGTATCAGGGTCACTCAGACACAGGGTATGGCCCCAGCGCTGTGATGGACACACTGCAAGCCAATCAATATTGATGAATTTTCCTTAAAAGCAACTTTTTGCATTTCGATCAGAGGTTGTAATGTTTTTAATGACTATATGGTTCATGTTCTGACCTGCTCTGCATACACTTTTTATCTGTGCAGTCTTTTCCTCTTGGCTGTTCATCCTTGACATCATCATTTTCTTGGGGCTGGGGGGTTTGTCCATCTCTTCAGTAAGACCATCCATATCCTCTGAACTCCATGTGAAGTGGCCTCTCTTACCAATAACTGTCCGCTTGGGTGTTTTTTCCTTTATATAGCATGAAAGGACATTTTCACACAATCATTTTTTCACCCAATATGCCCAGAGTAATCTTAAGATTCATTAGCATGGTTCTTACTGTAGGCCAAACGGGAGGTTTATTTCCCAAAGTGGAGTCATGGGTTTCAGTCTTATCAGCTTGAAGCTCGGCATAACAAACACTATCTCCAAAATGTGAGGAGTTAGAAGTTATCTGCAACGTATGCTGTTTAACATAAAATAAAATCAGAAATAAGACAAACTTTCACCGGACTCACAACAAGACTGCAGATGAATCCAGATCATTTTTAACCCTAGCTATCTCACCTTTTCGCTTCCAGCACTTTGGTGTAGTGTTTGGGAGAGATGGGAGAGATCAGAGGTGGTGTTATGCTGCTCTCTGAACAGACGTTTCCTTTGCACTAGTGGAGTGCTGCTGATGAAACTGGTTTTATCCTTTGGCTGGTCACAAATCGAATGAAACAAAATCGTTAAACAGAACTGTAAAATGCAATCAAGGAGCCCGATGCAACTAGGGATGTAAGGGAAGCCCTTGTAACTCTATACGCTTCTTTATTTTCAGAACAGACTTACTCTTGGCTTACATAAATCTTAATGATAAATTCATAAATTCATGGTATAAAAGTAGTATATAATATAAAACCGATGCAATTTAGGAGGATGAAGCATGGAACACAGAAAACTTAAATGTACACTCCTTTAAAAATATTACTTGTTGGTTGTTTTTTTTTCCAGCGACCTTTTTATTTGCCACTACATCACTGCCTTTTAACAGAAAAACCCATACCTCTCCACACACTGTCAGCAAAACTTTGCCATAAACTCCTTTCCTTCCTTTTTCTGCTGCCAATGTGACAAGGTCAGGGGTCCAGTCACCCTCCCAGATAAGACACCTGAATTCAAAGTCAAGTGTGCCATTAATATAAATATTTAGCTTGAAGGTGGGAATAGCAGCTGACGCCCTGACATACCTGGTTTGAGATGACAAAGTCCCAATTTTCTGGGCCTTTACCTCTTCACTGACCAGAACCTCGACTGAGATGGTCGTCTCGCTGCATTTCCAATCTCCAAGCCCAAAGATAATCAGCTGTTTAGGTAGAGGCAGTGGGATGTGAACTTGAAAGCACCTTCGGTTGGATTTGCTGCGGGCAGGTGACAGGACAAGTGTCTGGATGGCTGTGCCGTAATTGGTTTAGTCTCATTAATGCTCATTTGGGTTTGCAAGAACACCTACCTAATGAACTGACGGGGAGCGTCACGTAGGGACCAAAGGACATAGAAAGTCAACCTGCCCATATTGTTTCACAGTGACGGACGACTCGACTCAGCGCAACCCTGTGATAGCATACAGTACAACTTCGATTAAAGAGAAAAAAACACTTAAAACCTATAGCGCCAGTGCTCACATCTGATTGGCTGAGACGCATTCGAAGCCTTGGTAAAACCACCTGTGACCGCGTGCAGTTGATTTTAATGCACGGAGAATCACTGTGTTTTACTGACTTGTACACTGTTGAGCTACTGTTCACCAGCTGCTGCTTGGAGAACAGTTCTTACTGTATGGATTAAAAATTAAAGTCCTCATTAAAGTCTCTCCTTTTGTAACAAATACTTAAAAGCAAGAGGGCTTTTGGGCTATGCTTTACACACTTGGATCACAGCAGGGCCTCTCGTGGATTTTGACTTAATTAATGGCTCGAAACACGTGCGTAAATCACCTGAAGTGGAAAATCTTTACTGGTTAATGGATCTCGCAGAGAAAAACTAACATTAAACTGTGTGGGCTGGCTGAAGGCAGCTGTAAGAGTGAAATCATTAGAACTAAATAGTTTCAAAGCGTTTATTTGATCAACACTATTTACTCTGAACCATTAAACTCCATGGCAACAAAAATCACTAATCAAGGTTAGATTTCAATAAAGCCTAGGGCTGTGCAATACATCAGCATTATATCTAGATCATATGAGAGTAGATATTGTCTGGGACTTCGGATATCATCATTATATGGCATAAATGTTTTCCCTTTTTTAAAAGGCTGCATTACAGTAAAGTGATGCAATTTAGATCTATTAGACCACTCCAGCTGTTTTTGTTATTTGCCTCTTCCTGCTTGGTCATCATATCCACATTATTAATGATTGTTTATCAAAAATCTCTGTGTAAACATCTTATGAAAGCACCAAGAGTCATCCCTACACTATTGCCACAATATCAATGGAGGTATTCTTTCAAAAATATAGTGATACTTGATTTTGTCCATGTAGCATAGCCTTAATAAAGACTATCTGAAAGTTGAATGCATACACACATACAAAGTATGCACTGGTTCGAACCCAAAGAATAATAAATGGGGATAGTATTTGCTGGTTAAATCAGCACATTGTGCACAAGTAAAACATCAGTAATGCTAGATGCAATTTTGGTCTCTCTGGTTGTCCTTTGGGGGGAGCTGAAAATGAGTCCTGGTTTCATCAGCACCTCTGTAACAATTACATCAATCCCCTAATGTCACAATTTAATGGAAACACGCGGGACCGTCCTCCAGCTCTTTCTAATTTCAGATCAGTGATGAGACTTGTCAAATGATGGAGTCTCAGGTGAAATGGACAGATTTGGCTGAGGACTCTACATGCACTTGGAGTCTTAGTGTTATCCATAACATTAATCATGTCGCATTCAGCTGCAGTACAAGTTCCACACTGCCATACACAGTGATCATGAAATTACAAATGAACGCACATATAGTGACACAAAGAAAACTAGATAATCTTCTCTTTATTGTGGAATACAAATTTCAGGAACAAAATTTAACATAACTTAAAAGTAGAGTACAGCAAACATAGGAAGCTTTAAATCAGTTGCTTTATATCGTATATGGCATTAGCAGCAAAATCTGTGATTTCTTTGGGAACATGCACACCACAAGTTGTGAATGTGGTCAAAGCACTGATTTTCAAGACAGCATGGAAAAGGAATATTTACTTCAATACAATCCAACAGAGGGTCTTAAGAAAATGTGTCCTACACAAAGAGGATATACAAAAACAAACACAGTGACCTTCACTGGCATAGACCTGTGCACAAATTACATTTAGATGAAATATTCTTAGTGACGCAGCAGCCTCCTGTGGTTGACCTCTGAATCAACTCCCTAACTCACAGCCAACAAACGGGGGCAAGGCAAATGTAAATATTGGATCTATATTACATAATAAGAGCTTTATGTGATAAGGGATGGCTTTTATTTGTGCCATAAAACACACCGTGAACTATACTCTGGATGACTGTTACCACTTACTTCAGTACATTCAATATTCTTACAGACCTTTAACTGGTTTCTTCTAATAACAACACACCACAATGACAGTACAGAGATAAAACAGAAGACATCGCTGTGCACAGTATGTGTATCGGTTGATTATTTTTCCGCATATCACATGATTTGAACTCACAAAGATTACAAAATTTAAAAAAAAAAAAAAAACAGTTTCATCAGAAAGCAGTAGGGTAAATACAGGTAACAAGAACAAAGCAACACAGCAATCAATCATAAAAGGTGCACAGACTTTTATCTTAGACTTAGACTTTTAGATCTTTTATCCATTTATTTGGACCCCTGCTGATTAAGACCCTGGCCTGGTAAAGCATATTTTAATGCTTGGCCAGGCCACACATTTTATTTTAATGTGTTCCCTGATCAACCTTACCATAGAAATGTTACGGCCGAAGACAATATATATATATTTTACGATGGGCACTTTACCTAATTGCACAGTACTTACAGTATATTTGAACATGGCACATATGTAAGATTTCTTAAAATATTTATCAGTAAGACAACTGAGAAAATGTTGCACTCAAACTTCTCTGACCTTATAAACTGAACATGTGGCCTTATGGCAACACAAGCTGACAGTGATAAAAATAGATATGCCTACAGCTGACCATTAAATATAACTTTTTTTATGGAATCAAAAATAGTTTGTAGTTCTTGGGAGTAATAGTCTTCTAGATCATACATTCATAGATGACAATAAATCAGGATTCTCAGGCACTGTAATATACCCTGTAGTATAGAGTTTTATTTCGCCAAAGTGAGTAGGAGTTATCAAACTTCAGGAGGTAAGTGCCCTCACCTGGAAATTCATGACTCCCCCCGTGGACCGACAAGTGGCTGTCTTGGCGGTATACAGGTAAGATTTCACCGAGGTTTGAGTTGGTCAACGTTTTGGACCCCTTCTCGACGTCTCCGCTGCTGACGGGGCCTGAAACAGAGGGCACATGAGTCAACAAACTGCCTGAAATCGCAGCTGGAACCATATCCAAGCACAATTACACCGGTTTGCGTAATTAAGAGCGTCCAGTTAAGGGGTTAATAATGGGCCAATGTCTGGGATCAAGCGGCTAGTTCGAATCCTAAATCACAAACACCCACTCACTAACCTTCCAGATCCTCCTCTTCATCTTCATCATCACTTGATTCACTGATGTGCACCGTGATCGACCGGCTGGTGACGGGAGTCCAGTCAAAATATATGCCGAAGCCGATGTCATAACCATCTGTGGCGAACTCCCAGCACACCCGTTTGCACTCAGGCACAGTGGGCACGTGCACTGTCATAATATCACCTCGGTACACCGTCACCACGCTGTCCTTCTCCGTCCGAAGCTTCGCCTTCAGCTCCTTCAGTGTTGCTGATGTCCATGTGGTTGGCGGCTTCAGGGGCGGCATTTGGGCTGGCATCAGGAAACACAGAGTCCACAAAAGGGGATACGTTGATATTTACTTATCTGGTTTGGGGCTGCGCTATCAGACTGAATATTAATCTTTTCCATAGCATGATCTCCATTGCTAAGATAACATCTATCCATTATAGCTGATTGAAACCCCTGAATCCAAACTGTAGATGTAACAAAGCACCGACCGTGGTGACATACCCAGCGGGCCCTCACCTTTTATCTCACCAGAGGACTGACAGCTCCCAGCAGTGCTGTTCTCCTCAGCTCCTTCCCCCAGGGCTTGTTCAGCCGGAGCCTCTTCATTACCCTGAAACACACACACACGGAAGATTCTATAATTCACCAAATTTGGTTATAGTGCCCTGCTCGCTGTCTTGACCTACTGCTCAACTGACATACTTAAGTAACTGGATTAATTACCTCTTCGTGTTGCCTTGAATCCTCGGTGGTTCTTTCCATATTGGTTTGGCTGTCGGTATGGCCTAAATTCTGTGAAAGATCAGTGTTCTGGAGCCTGTGGTGAAGACAGTGTAATTGAGCGCAAATCCCAAAGAAACGAACATATGTGTGATGCTGTTATGAGACAGCAAACATATAACTAGCACTACATTGTGTATTCCACATAAAAATCAGTAGGTATGGATAGTTAAACATTTGTTGTAGCAGCAACAGGTTACCTGTCTGGCGGTCTGTCCTGGCAGTGCTTGGATGTTATTCCGGGGAAAGAGGAGAAGGACAGGGATGACAGCCTTGACTGGAGCTCAGATGCAGCTTCTAATCGCTCCATGGCTATAAAAACAAGATAAACACCTCAGTGTGCATGGCAGAAAAACATGAATCCCCGCCCCTCTCAATATGAGAGAGAGAGAGAGAGAGAAAGAGAGAGAAAGAGAGAGAAAGAGAGAGAGAGAGAGAGTCCAACCAATCCTTAACATCAGGTTATCACTGGCAACCGACGTCCTAATTGTAATGACAAAACAAAACAAATGACTTTTCCACATCGATGGAGCATGTTGCCCATATGACAGGCCACAAATGTCACGTAGTTAGAAGCCAGGTGTACGTATGTATGAGGTCTGAATATCATCAACGTTAGCTCCATCGTCGCAAACTGCCGTTAGCTTGTAGCAGTGGGTAGCCACGGTTGCCCGCTAACAAAAAGTGCAGCAAAAGCTACGGACTCATGAGACACAATCTTACCACAGTGTGACGTTGATAATCTGATGAATTAGAGGTGATATAACTAGAGTCCAACTTTAGGCCGCCAGGAAATGTGTTCCCATAGTACTGCAATCATGCGACGAATCTTGCCACTGTGCTGCTGCTGCCTGGCAGGAAAAAACAGACCCGAGATTTTCATACTTCCGTATTCCCTCGAATGTTGACGGAATTTCACGAATCAGTGTAACCAGAAAGCAGAGGCACGATGAGGATGGCTGAAAAGTCACTATTTACATCTGGTGCCCACAATCAGGATTTGTTTTTATTTCTTCTTTTTTTCATTGAAACGCACGCGAGCAACACACACTTTTTGTTTGTTTATTTATTTATTTTTTTTATTTTTTTTTATTTTGTTTTGTTTTGTTTTGTTTTATTTTATTTTATTTTATTTCAAGACATTTCAAGACATTCAGCTTGAACTAAGCATTGTGGAAATCCTTGAAAATTGTTTCCAGTCTTTTCACTTCAATTGTTTCTCCAATAGTGCTTTATATGCTGAGGAGATGCAGTGTTGCACAGATTGATTTCTTGATACAAAGTGTGACAGAGGTGTGTCCTTGGTCTGGGCATCAGTCAGAGTAATCCAGGGGAAGGGCCTTAATGAAATGAAAAAAGAGAGAACACAACATTTTTATGGTATATTTTTAATATCACAAGCATGTAAAGGTGTGTTTTCTTAATAATTCTTCATGACTGATTCTGGTCTTTTCTGTACTGTGACACTGCACTGCAATAAAAAGTGCATATGTGTGAAATTTACATATAATTCCCTGGACGGGACAATTCTCATTCATTTCCCATTGCATCTCAATTACAAATCAATTCTTGAACTATTGTACTCACTCATCAGGAGTTAGTGCAGATGCATATGCTGAATTGACATAACTCTGTGTGTTGAATTTCACTGTGTTTGGCTCTTCTAGTTCAAAGAGGCTGTTCATCAGAGCAAGAGAATCACTGGATCCCAGATTGGCAGAGGTGCAGACATTCAGGAGGCTGTACAACAATGCATACACCCACCTCTGACCCAGAGAAATGCCACCTAGATGAGATTCACAGGTTAGCTCGAATAATTAAGCAAAAATATCACTCATGAGCAATCAATTGCCAGCAGAAAATTTTCTTGGGGTGAAAGTGACTATAAGAAAACAAGGTTGATTCCCTTGAGATAATAGGCACATTTGCTGCTTTAGAACTGTAAAAGGTCAAAAAATATATATCAACAATGTCAAGTCTCTCATTCAGACAGTATGACTTATTGGTATCGTATATCAGAAACTAGGTTCTCTTATGTGTAGATTTGGGAGCGCTGTCATGTACAAATGTTGATTTGTGTTCTTGGTTATGCAAATCTCATGCAAATTGATTGTTTTGTGGGGCGCTTCCCTTTAGCTCATTATCATATACGACATATGTTATCTTGTGTTCAAGTTAGAGTTCTATGAATGTACCTGAAGTGATAGGAGTCTACAGTCATGAAAAGCGACATACCGCTCATTGAAAGAGGACAAGATGCCTGTATCAACAAAGGGTCACTCAAAGCCATGGTCAGATGACTGTGGGACAGCCACACATCTTCAGTGTCACAAGCAGTGAAGTCATATTGTGGTTTGAGAATGAAGTTGTGTCCCAGAAGCTGTGCTAATCTGAAACAGAAGATTAGAAAAGGGGGACTGAGTGCATGAAAACAAACAGTGGTGGTTGTGTGTGAGTGCATGTGAGCAGCTGTACCTGTTAACAGGCACAGCAGAGAGGAAGCTGTACACAAGACAGTGCTTTGGCAGGTGGGAGCGGAGGCTGGCACACACTTTGGGGACATGAGAGGGCAGACAGCAGAGGAACAGAACATCTGCCCAAGCTGCCAGTCTACGATTGTCAAAGTAGCATTCAATCCCTCTCTGTACAAACTCCACTGTAGTGAGGGAATGGTGGGAAAAATACATGGATGGGTTACAGAATAGCATTATGTTGCAGTTGTGGTCTGCAGGCTATAAACTGTAAAACCTAAGTGCAATTTATTTAAATCAGCTCATGCTTAATCATTAACATCATGGGTTAATAATTTGTAATTTAAAATTAGGAGTCGCAAGAATATCTTATCAAATATTGACTAAACTGATCATGTTAAAGTTCATTACAAGACATTGTTAGCCTAGTATATTAGCATACCTCCCAGCATGCCCTGCATTTGATCTGCCTTATTTGGATAAAGGTAAAGGACGGGGACTTGTGTGAATCTTGGGTGAATCACATAGGTCAACATCTAATTAAAAATTTGATAATCGTGAGGAAAATTAGCAACATGTTCAGTTTAGCCTCTATCCAAAAACCCCATAAAAGATCTTTAACTCAGGTGAGTGCTGTTCACCACTGATATTTGCATTAATGCATGCAAATGAACTGTTGACACAAACACTTGGCACTCAAAACCTTCTCATTAGTGGAAAAAGAAAACACTTGCATGCAGTTCATCATTTAATGGACTAACAAATAAACACTTTCCAACATCAGAAGACATTTTCTGATCCAAGTTCCCTTAGTCAGAACAACTATTGGACTTTGACCCAACTATTCTGTGCTATTTCAGTGAACTTGGAATTGTAAGGCACCTGTGTTTTTAAGTTGAGGCGCCTTGATACATTTTGTACTCTACCTGCAGTTTCTGGTCTTCTAGTGGAGATCTGAATGTGTGAAGGTTTTATGTCTGTCTTCTCAAGGAGAGAGAGGAGCAGCTGCTTGCCAATGTGACCCAATCCAAGTATCCCCACGCACAGGCCACTGTCTCTTCCTGATGCCAATGAATCTCTCTTTGCAGTATGTTTTTTAATGAGCTCTCTAAATGTAGATGTATATCAATTAGTATTTAAATTAAAATATAGAAATTATGCATGCTCACAAAAATACATCCTTAATACAAAAGATGAGTATCATTAAGTAGGACAGAGTCATTATAAAGTACTCCTGGGTACCACGTGCACTTGTCTTCGGGGTGTTATGAGGAGAGATAATTACCTCAAGGAGTGAGCAAGTTTGCACCAAAAAACTGCGTGCGCGCACCCGCAAATATTCAGTCCAGTAGAGCGCGCACGCAGAAAAATAAGTTCTCTTTCATCCTCAGTCAGTCCACATTCAAATCTAAGAGTGCTCAGATTAGCCATTAAATCCAACATTGCTTAAAACGAATGTCGTTAGATTTTAATAACAGAACAAATACTAGAATATTGTTTTAAGACTTAGCATTTCAACGTTGGGTCACTGTTAAGCAATGGACAGACCAGACAACTTGTGGACTCCCGTCTTTCTGTGTTTCCATGGAAATAACTTGACAACCAACACTTTAACACCAACAGGAACAAGTTCCGATCCGAAACGATTCACATTTTTCAAAATAAAAGTCACGTTGCGTAGTGTTGAGAAGAACTTAACTTAAGTCCCAAAATAATTGCAAACGTTTGTGAAGCACTTTGAATTGCCTTGCGTTTGAAAGGTGCTATATGGATAAGCATGCCTTACCTTGCCTTACCACTACTACTACTACTCATGCTACTACTAGACAACTTTATTCACATATACTTCATAAACAGAGGCAATTCAAAGTGCTTTATAGAATAATAAAAAAATACAATAAAAATTAACAGATTTAAAATTTAAAAGGTGCAAAGTACAGAGGCGATTCAAAATGCTTTAAAAGAGGCAGCTGTAGTAGTAAATACTACTACTAATACTACAATTAGAAATTAGTTCTAATAGTAGTATTACTATAATCACTGCTACTATTATCAATCAGTCAATCAATCAGACTTTATTTGTATAGCACTTTTTATACAGACAGATGTAACACAGTGCGTCACACAATTAAACAAAAATATAAAACAGAAGACACACTATAATAAATCTTCACAATATACAATAAGACAATAAAACTGAGGAAATACTAGAAGCAAGATTAAAACTGTTAAAAAATAAAAAGCAAGAAGAGGAGCAAGATAAACAAAACACCATAAATAGCAGAACTGTACAACTCTAAAAGTGTGAGATCAAAAGGACTTCCACCCCCAGCAGCCTACCAGCCCCCTGATCCAGCTCACCACCAGATGGTGATCTTTCTTCAACTGGGTGTCCACAGCATGTGGCCTCAGGTGGCCATTGGTTCCAGAGATAATGCTGTACAGGTAAACCAACTAAAATTAGTGGGTACTTCTCAGCTGCACCAGGTCTGGCTCTGATGACCCCAACTCAAATTACAACCTCAGTGTTTCTCAACGACACCGACTACAGAGCCTTTCAGATGACATTTTATTTTTATCCTTTCTATGCAGTGGCAATCTCCTGTCAACTGTGTTTGTATTTGCATTGGATTATCTCATCTGACCCTTAACCATAACAAAGAAGCTATATAACACCTGGAACTTCATTTGTTGTGCTGATGGTGGAATGCATGAAATTTCAGTCCAAGACAAGACTTGCTTCCATTTTCCTTCCTCTTCAGCGGTGTGTGTTTCCTGCATACGTGACTCTTCCACCAGACATTATCCATCTACTGCATTGTCTTCTAGTTCCCTCACATCTTTCTTCTTCACCTTCCTTGTCTCTGGGCTGACATGGCATGGTCATTTCTAGGAGCAGCTGAAATTTGAACACATGATCAATCAACTCCCAAAGTCATAATGTACCATATGTGCTCGTAACAAATGGTGCAATTTTTTTTAATATCATTGGTTGTACCATCAGTAACGTGACTGTAACACATGGAGTGAAAGTGGAAGTGTACCTGCTTTGTTCACTCTTCTGTTAACACAGAAGAAGATTAAAAGAAGGGCGAGGAGGGGCAGACACCGGAGGGCAAATATTAACACGTCCTTCTTGGACCTGACCTCTGGATCTGAAACATATCCATCAAGATAATCAGTCAGTCACAATCACCAGTTATTATTTGGGGAAAGCTTGTTTGACATTCACTACCTTCAAATAAGTTTGCAATGAGCTGTTGAAGCCTAAATTTCTTTGAATGTCAATGAAATCACTGATCCAACAAACTATATGTCAGAAAGTTATTTTTAAAAAGTAATTTAAAAAAGTATGCTGTAGCCACCTGAATACTGCATATCCCTAACTGAGTGAGTGGGTCCACATTGTTGAAACAAAACATGGATGCGCATGAATCCCAGGTAATGATCTTGAACTATATTGCCTTTTTGCAGCTGTTTGATAGAAAATGAATGTGGCAGAGGCCCATGTGTGTAGACAATGTCGCCACTGTCCCATTAATTTTTTTATGAAACAGGTGCAGTAAGAAGATAATCGTGTATGTCCATGATATTTGATCTTGTGGAATGAACACAGTCTTGCATGAAACAGCAGAATAGGAAATGAAAATACTTTTAGAGTTGCATCCATCTCCTATCAGGTTTCAGTAATCCTTATCGCCTTTTTTACCACCTGTCAAGCCCATAACTGCCAAATACAACTGCAGATATAAACATTAGTATTAGAAATAATTGTCCACTGCTTTATACCACATTCTGCATTTTAACAGTTCGTCACCAATATTGGACACTGTATTGGGGACCAAAGAAGAAGATTTTGACATCTGTGAAGCTTTGCTGTGGTTACAGAAGAAGAAATTAGCCGGATAAGTTCAACTTTTAAAGGCTTTTTCTGAACACAGGAAGGGTGGATCCTTCTTGACTGAAATTAAAGGCACTGTTACACCCGCAGTGTTTAAGCATTATAGACAAAAACAGGAAGACAGAGACAGGAAGACAGAGACAGGAAGACCATCACCACAAACCACCAAACCTTTAGACAATATTAGCTAAGAGAGAAATCACCTCGCCTCTATACAGCATGAAGCATCTTGTGATGGTGGCACAAGACAGTGAATTTGATGCAAGAAAGTTTCTCTTGGGATATGAAGGTGTAGTTTCAGGTGACACATGAGCTTTTGCACAAGGAAATCACAATAAATCTGACTAAAATAATTGTTTTGTATGAGACAAAGAATACCAAAGCAGAAAAAAAAAATAATTCATAGACCTGCTGAATGATTCCTCTGACTACTACCACTAATTTCCCATCAGGCAGTTTCTTTGACACTAAGGGACTCTCTTTACCTCACCATATTTCATTTTCTATGACTTCAGTGTGTCTGTCTTAAGCTGTCTTTATTTAGATGAACTCCATCGTCACCTAAGAGGTTCAATGTTCATTTTTAGTGGACATAAAGACCTTTATGTTCCTTCTCCATGAGTTGCACTGTGTCAGTAGCCCAAACTGGACACACCATCTATGGATGATGCAAAATTGAGGCTTGATTGAAGTGAGGTCTGATATGTAATATTTGGGTTGAAGTTACTGATATTTTATCAATACTTTTTTTTTTTTTTCGCTTTGAAGACTTTGTACATCATGGCCACTGGTGTTTTGTTACCTACCCTCAGTTGGTTCGTTGGATGTGATGTTTCTGGCTGTGACTGTGATGACTGTACCGTTTCCTTGGGCCCGGACAAACTTTGGTATCTCCACAAACACCTGGCAGATGTATGTACCTGAATAATTTCTCGTTATGTTTGAAAAGGTTAAGGTTGAACAGTTACAATTTTCCTTCTGTATAGATCCCAAACATTGGCCTTCACTGATGATTACACTCTTAATCCTTGTACTGTTTTTCACCCAGTCAACTCTCATTCTTTGGGCGTCCACATCCCAGCAGCAGTGTATGTGAAGAGTTTCCCCCTCCAGGATGGCAACATCAGGAGACTGGCTCACAACAAATTTGTTTTCAGATAAAACACCTGAGAGGAGATGATTCATAAACAATTCATTAGCTCGTTATTAAAATACAGAACATTTCAGTGGCCTCGCTTTAACAACACACAGATGCACAGGTTGTTTGACAAGATTCAGCAACATAATACGGATTTCCTGTGTATTATTATTGGCATTTGAGAGTTGTATTTATTTTTGAGCACAGTTCCACACATTTTGACACATTTTTGAAACAGCCGTCTTTTGATAGGCAAGGCTAAAGATTTATTTCTACTTACTCCATGATGAGAGGCCAGAGAGAGAGGCGAGAAGCACAATGTTCATTAGGAGCTTCATCATTTTATAATGATCCAACACTGACCACTGCTGCTCATCTCCACGGTTAACCCCTCCCACTGTA